>JAAKBH010001033.1:0-62056 GCA_019776075.1 Amaranthus palmeri
CGCGGTGACAAAAATAAATTTGTCGCCCATTCCTTGGGTGACAAGTTTTGGTACAATGGGCCACAATAATGGTTTTCGGCCAAAACTACTTTTCTTGTAGTGGACCTTAACTCTACCATTTTTGGATTTAGAGAAAAAAAATATGATTTTTATAAAAGATGGTAGAGTTAGGGTTTATGTTTTGGAGAAAAGGTTGAAACTAATGGTATTTGAAATGGTGAGTCGCATAAATAGGCGTACAACAGCCTTAAAGCTTCAAAATTAACGTTTACTAACATTTTTATGTGCAAAAAGGTCACGATGGAACAATAACGTAAACCTTAGGGTCACCACGTGGATTGGTTACCACGCGTGGAATACCCAAAACCTCAGGGTTACCACATGGAATTTTCCTAAAAATTATTTTCAAAAACTATAAAAACTAAAATTAAGATGAATCTAATAATATCTCCCATAAATATATTTTAGCCTTTATACATCTCTAAACTAAAGAACTTTCAAATTTCTCTCTTCCTATATGTAAATTATTCTACCATATAGGAAAAACAAAAGGAAATATAGGAATTATTATACTTTCAAGAGAAATAGAGGACAAAGTTGTTAGTAAAATACTTTTAACATTTTTGATGGAAATACTCTCAAGTATGTGTATAGCAACCTTATTTGTTTCATATGAATATCACGAATAGTGGGAACATACATTTTAAAGACAAAATAATGTCCTAAGAATAAGTTTATGAAAAGAAAATCAAAAGTACAAATATTCATATGGTAAAAATAAACAATCATTATCCATCTATAATTAATTGATTTGTCATACTTATAACAACTTGGCAATTTAGTAGCTAGTTTGTGCAATCTAAAAAGCTATATAGTAGGACATTTAAAATAGACCTGAAAAATCGATGTTTACTTAATTTTGTAATTGATTATAATTTATTTTCATATTAAAAATGGATTAATAATTATAAAAAAACTAATAAAGACACAATATCTGATATTTGACATTGAATTGACAGTAAAATCCAACTTGAAAACGAGCTACCCTACTTATAGTACCATTTGTCTTCTATAAATCGTGATTGTGTGTCCAGAAACCATACACTATTTCTTAGATAAATCTAAAAATTGTTAAAACAAGAGAATGTTTTCTTAGGGTTATAATTATCTTTTAAAATATTCTAAATAATACAAATGGACGAATTATATAAAAACATTTGGGTCTATATGTGAAGAGAAAATTAATATTCATTCCGTCTTTGCTAAATTTGATTTTTTTTTAATTGATTTGTGAGTTTTGTTTTTTTGTAGATAGAGAAATATAGTAAAATAAAAAATAAGGCACCAAGAAATACTTACTAGATTCTATTTAGTGCAAGTGAACATGATCGTTTAAATAACACGTTATATCGAAAGAAAACAATTTATATATAGTAAAATATTCCTTCGTTACAGTAAATTTGTTTTTTATATTGGTTTTTAAGCTTTTATTCATATAAAATCATCTAAAGATTGGAGTCGTTATCATCATCATATCCAGTTTATCACGCTCATAGAAAACTATGATCAGGGTCTGTGGAGGGAAGAACGACAACAGCTCATACCCATAGAGAAGAGTGCGGTCAAAGAGTCCCCAGGCTCGAGAAAGATGTTCAAAGAGAGAAACTTGCAACTTAAAAAAGAATAAATTTAATACGTGGAAATAACTAAAAATAAAAATAAAATACATAAAATGCAAAAAAAAAAAATTGATAAATGGAAGTATAATATATTTGTAAGAAAGCATGATGGAATAAAAAAAATTTACCATGAAAGTGTCTCCAATGTTAATGACCAAGGCATCTTGTCTAGGAACTACAGCTTGCCATTTATTGTTTACAAAAATCTCAAGGCCACCAACCTGATCCTGATGAAGAATTGTCAAAGAGGTTGGATCACAATGAGGGCCTGTTCCAAAGGTTAGGCTTGGTTCTTTGCATGGTGGGTATGAATTACATCTTAAAAGTGAGTTCCCATCTTCAAAGAACTTTCTAAAGTGTTGTTTTTCCACTCCTAAGCATATGCCCAATAGCTCAAAAATCACTAGGGATAGATCCCTCATCGCCTCGCAATATTTTTGATAAACCGATCTGGACAATGATTAGTTATATTGTAAAAATTAGTAATAATATTCGATATAATTTGTGAATTACAACATTAAAGTTTAGCATTTATCAAATTTTTGTGAATTACAGTCTTAATGTTTATTTTTTGCGAAGTACAGCCACCAAAGTTTCAAAGTTTGCAAGTTCAGGCCATTTACACATAGCTCCGACCATTTGACCTAAAATCCCGACCACCAAAATGGTCGGAATTCTATGTTTTGGCTTGAACCTGCAAACTTTGATACTTTGGTGGTTAAAATTCGCAAAAAATAAACACCAAGGCTGTATTTTGCAAAAGTGCTAAACTTTAAGGCAATAACTCGCAATAATTATTAACACAATAGTGTTAGAATAAATTGTTTCTAAAAAGCCAACTTTTTGGCAATATGCAAATAAAGAATCAACGTTTTATTTATTCAATAAAAAGACAACCTTTGTCTCATTTTTGCAAATAAACGGATAGCAGGTAATTAAGTTTTCAACTCTAAATTTATTGAATAAATGAACGTTGACTCTTTATTTGCAGAGGTCCAAAAGATTGGCTTTTTAGAAACAATTTTTTCATAGTTTTAATGTAACTGTTAAACTTTACAGAGCTTTTATGTACAAAATAATTAGTTTACTTACCCTGCGAATTCAAATTCCTTTCCTAACGAAGATTTGAAATAGTCTTGCACAAGACTCATGCTCCCATCATCATTAAGATAGTTGTACCCAAACGAGAATGTCTCTTTCCAAGGGAGTTTATTAGAAAATCTATGTGCATGGGCACCTGAGTAACCCCACATTTCCCCTTTGTTTTTTTGAACTTGTAACTTCTTTTCCATAGGCATTTTGAAGAGCGTATCCATTTGGTCATGGGCGGCTCGAATAAGCTCTAAATCGACTCGATGGTTCGTGACTTGGAAGAACCCATGGGTTAAACAAGCCTTATGGATCAACTCAGCGACATGTTTAGTCGCCTCTTCATCACCCTTAAAGAAACCGTCTAAGTCAACCAATGGCTCACTTAGCTCATTATTAGTTTCTTTTTGGGTGTATTGGATTGAATTGAACTCGGATCCTTTCGACCAAATGAATTCTTTTGGTACTACATGTTGATTTTGCATAATTGATGGATCAAAAACTATGCTATCATTTGAATTTATAATGCAACGCGAAGACATATGTGTAGAATTGATATGCAAATAATAGTGTAATGCTAAATTTTAATTTAATAAAAATGTTTAGTAATTGTATTAAATTGTAACGCTACTACAACTTTCATGTGCATTTTGCAAACAAAAATTATGGGTGATATATATAGGGAAATTTGAATAAGGAATTTAATAGAGTAGGGACAACTATTGTTCATTGGGAAGTACAATTGAAAAGGATATAAGGAAAGAAAACAAACAATGTTTACTTGGTAACACTAAGCAACAATATCCTATCTTTGCAATTCAGTAATTTTTATCCTTTTGTTGGCTCTTCTTTATAGTTTTTGTACAATTCTTGTCCATGTTGCTTTTCAAAACTTGCTATTTCCCAAAGTTGTTTAAAAATATCAATATCATTAGACACAATATCCCTTTTAGAAATAGGATTTGCGTTAGAGCTGTTCATGGGCGGGCTACCGGCCAGGCTCGATCTACCCAGCTCAAAAAAAATTTAAAGATTGGACGGGTAATACCCGCCCGCCAAGATAAATGGGCGGGTAGCAACGCCAAAAAAATACCTGCGGATATACCCGCACGTCCGCTAAGTTTAATATATTAATTATTATATAATTAATTCTATTGCTATAAAACTAGTAGTCTAGTGTCTAGTACTACTAGTTTACTACATACCCAACTTTAGTAATTATTATCCATACCCATTTTAATAATTTTTTAATTTATTATGATTGGAGAGGTCTAATTAATTCTATTGCTATATCTGGACTTCATACTCCATATTAAGATAAGTCAATGATGGAATGTTTTTGTTGGATTATCCAACATAATGTTTATATTCATGTAATTTGAGTATTTTGAAACTTTTTATGTATTTTGAGTATTTTGGATAATGTATTGTGTTTTAACTGTTACTAAAACTTAATTTTATGATTTGTATTATATTTTTAATTTTTATATAATAAATACCCGCCTATCCGCTGGTCCCACCTGCTTTGAAAATGGGTGGGTAGCGACAAAAAAATATGCTCGCAAATGTGGGCGGGCTTTTGAATATTTGAGCCAGCGGGTAGATTATTTTTTAGGTATTACCCGGTCTGCTACCCGCCAATGACTCGTACTCCCTTCACAAGTAGGATTAGAGGAAAGCGGTCGATTTTACCCCTAAACATGTAAAAGCGCTACATAAAGAGGATTATGAGTGACAACATTTTCACAAAGAAACTATCAGTAATCTAAAATATATGAATCTGACGTCTCCAACTATATCTATCTCTAGTTGATACTTAACTATTCCTATCAATAATCGAAAATATATAGATCTCACTTAGGTTGCTCCTTATTTGCTCAATACATTTCTTAGTTTTTCCTCGACTTCTCTTACCCTCTATTATAATGCTTTCTATTTTTCAAAATATCTCTCTCTTAATTCAAAGTCGATCTTTAACAATTCTATCTCTCGCCTCTTTTAATCTTTCATATGTACTTCTCAACTTACCTACCTTAAGTTTATCTTTTAGTGAATAACATTTTCTTAAATAAGGCTAGTTACGCACTTTGGAAATAATGAATAATAGTTTTTTTAAAAGTATAATGAATAATATTTTAATTACCTAATAAAGAATTATTTTCAAATGTATTTACATAAAATTATACAATATGATGATGATGATAAAAGATATAGCATAATCATATACTTATGAAGTAATTCTTTGCGTAATACAAATTATAAAATATTATTTGAAATGTATTTTTTAAAAATATCTATAACTGTTACTCACTAGTAAAAAAAAGTATCATTTGTAACCCTGTAATTATATCTTTTATTGAAATATAAGTTACAAATAATACTTTTTGTATCTTTTATTTTAACAAAAGATAATACTTTTTTATATCTTATAATTAAACAAACGATACAAATAATGATTATTTGTATCGTTTGTTTAAATAAACGATACAAATAATAGTTATTTGTATCGTTTGTTTAAACAAACAGTACATATAACTATTATTTGTATCGTTTCTTAAATATACGATACAAATAAGAAAAGCACCCATTATTGTAGCTACTGAAATGAATTTAGGTTGAGGCGCCATTGTCATTGAAATGAATTTACGTTCAACACCTTCCTTTATGCTAATTGACAAGCGCCTTCTTCATTTCAATCGTTCTTGCTTAATTCCATTTCTATCGTTCGTTCTTCATGAATCAAATCTGCTCATTGACACTTTTAATGAAATCTGGTTCAATCTTGCTACTCAATTTTATCAAATCTGCATAGAAACTACACTAGTAAAAAAATCCTTATTTGTATCTTGTTTTTAAGCTCATTTGTATCTTATATTGGGGATTACTAACAAGTGGGTTACAAATAATATATTATTTGTATCGCTTGAAAACCCAAGATACAAATAAGGGTTATTTGTATCGCATGTTTGAAACACACGATACAAATAAGAGCTTTTTTTTTCAAAGTTGTGGCTTCGTCCTTGGTTTGTTCTTGGTTCGTTCAAAGTTGCAGCTTCGTCCTTGGTTTGTTCTTGCCATTTCGATCAGCCACGATATGGTGTTGGTTCCTAATATCTTTTTCACTGTTGTAATTCTATCATTTCTGTTCTATCGGTTTTTTTTTCTCCCATTTCTCTTGCTGGGAAAGAATAAAGGTGGTTATGAACACCACTTTTATTGTATTGAGTTTATTTGTAGGTACATAAGTTTAAAAATTTTTGGATTAATCATTTTTCACACGGAACTCTACCAAAATTTCTGCATAATTTTGTATTTGGTGAAGTTTAAAATGTGTTTTTTGTTTTGTTATTTGCTTTTAAGGTTACAATATAGGTATAGCATATTGTATGGATTGCCTTAATAAATAATGTATTTATTTTAATTTGTTTTGTTATTTTTTGTTTTGAAGGAGTACATTGCAAGATCAAACACATATAGCTAAGATGAAATTAATGAGGTTCATGAGCAATGGGCAAAGTACTTTAGATCGAACTTTTTGTTAAACTAAATGTAACTTTAATTTATACAAGCGATATATAGTAGTTTACTAGCTAGCTACTTTTCGATCAAATATATTATGTAATCATATTTATAAGTGTAGTAGTGGAATTTTTGTAAAACTATATTTTTCAAGTAATGTACGTATTATTTAATCGTATATTATATACTTCCTCCGGATTTTATTAGTTGCTACAGTTCCTGTAGCAACTACTGTTCACCAATTGATCTTATTTGATATATAGTTCTATATGTATAATGTAAAACATAGTCAATTAGGATCTTCTTTGATTCTTCTTAATGTATATTTTCTTAATATTAACTTTTTAGAATTTGTTATCATATGAAATTAGAGATATTAAAGATTAAATTCGTGCATTGGATAGCGTGAAAAACAGAAATGTAGCAACTATTAAAAACGAGTAAGTATATTATAGCCTCGAATGACGTTTATAGATATATATGATATTAATCCCTTGTCGATATAGATATATAGGCTATATATATTTATTTTTAATTAAAAAAATCATTTGTATCTAAGTTCAAAAATGGGATACAAATATCAAGTTAGTTGTATCATTTGTTTGAAACAGGCGATACAAATAAACATCAGAGGTGAAGCCAGAATTTTAAATTGCGGGAGGCCAAATTGTCGAAAGAGTAGAAATTTTTTTTAGTATATAAAAATTAGATGTGTTAGAAATAGATACGATGGCTCGAAATTTACAGGACATTGTAACCGAATCCGATTGATTTGACTTTAAAATTTACAATTATGTAAAAACAATATGGACACGAAATCCAATTTCAAGCCCACCCGAAAACACCTAACCCGAAATCAACGATGACCATAACGAACACCATTAGACACTAGTTAAGTTATGAAAATATTAAAATCTTATAGACTGATATGAACTTGAATCATTGCAAAAACTAATTTTAACTATAAATATACTACCTCCGTTTATTTTTATGTGCAACACTTTCCATTTTTGTCCGCTAAATATTATGTGCAAGTGTAACTCACTTTTTTCTTTCCTTTTTTAGTAAAAAATAACCTATCTAAATATCTATCACATCATTTTCTCTCTCCTTTAATTACCTATCACATTATTTTCTCTCTCCTTCTTTTCTTTTAATTACCTATCTCTACATCCTCTCTTCTTTCTCTTACTTACCTATCCCTACTTCCATCACTTTCTCTCTCCTTCTTACCCTTAATTACCTATACCTACTTCCTCTAATTTCCCCCTACAAAAACTTGCATTGGCAACCTTGAAAGGCTCCGAAGTTGCACATAAAAATAAACGGAGGTAGTAGTTGAATTTCCCTATAATTATTATATTTGAAAAAAAGTAAGTGTTTTTGAAACTTTTTATTTTTGAAAATTTGGAATTATTATAAATATGATAAAAACAAGAACATTGAGCCCTAGGAGCCCAAACCCACCCGGCATAAAAAACCCCGCAAGGGGAAAAAGCCATCGGAGCTAGGGACCACGACACAGGCCACCTAGAACAGCGCATAGAGGTGGACTATGCATGAAATCAAAAACAAGGTACTCCAAAACACTCCAAAGGTCACCCTAAGCACCTTACACACCAGATTATTAAACAACACCATGCAGAATAGAAAACAAAATACAATACTCTCCACACCAAACAACAAAACAAAAACTAAGGGAATAAAACAGGAGCATTGATGTTGGCGCCTGGTATAGAAGACATGTCAAAACCCAATAACTCCTTTGCCCAAATACCCACTCGAATCTTTATGGAATAGATAAGTTTTTCAATGTCACGTACACCATTATGGAATTTGATCATGTTCCTCTCGAACCAAATCGACCATATCACACATCCTAGAAGAAGGAGCCAAAGTCTTCCCCTGCGACGCTTTGATACCATATTCCTCCAAGCCAAAAAGAAGGGTGCAAAATGGTTAATAAGGACCCCTGAAACACCCTACCAACGAATAACTTCCATCCAGATTCCCCAAGAGACACCACAAGAGAAAAGAATATGGGAGTTGGATTCTACTACTACATCACAGAAGGGGCACAGTCCATGACTCGGATCAATCGACCCACGATGTATAAGGATGTCTCCAGTTTTCAACCTCTCCAAGCTTGCAAGCCAGATGACTAAATGAACTCTCGGAGGGACAATTGATTTTCCAGATCATATCAGATACTTCCTTGGGAATAACGGGGGAATATGATGCATATAGCTTATTACCTATCTCCTTAATGGGAAAAACATTACTCGACCCACCCCACCAACCCACGTCATCACTAACCCCAGGTGAGGGGGTACAATAAGGAGATTAAGTCTTTCAAGATCAGCTATTTCCCAATCATACAAGCGACGTCTCCAACAGAAATTCCAGACCCACTCTTCTTCAACCCATACGCCCATTTGATTGATTAATGCATCCTTTTGTTCCGATATTGAGAAAAGTCTATGGAATGTGCTTTTCAACGGGCCTCCTATACACCAGTTATCATGCCAGAATAGAGTCGAATTCCCATCACCAACTCTAATTTGAATTCCTTCCTCAATAACATTCCTAATTTTTGATGTGTCATCGTCATTCCCAAGGAGTTGAGCCCACATCCCATTTTTAATACCTTGGAATGTTTGTGTAGAAGCTTTAAGACCCTTGATGTTGTATATGGAAATGAGAATGCGCTTCCATAACGAGTTTTCACACTTTGAGAACCTCCACCACCATTTGAATAACAGCATGAGATTCTTCAAAAAAAAAAACACTATTAAAATTAAGATAGAAAAATATAAACACACACTAAAAAGATGAATGTTAGATTATGAAAGATAAATAGTAATGACATTATAGTATAAATCTATTAGTCTATAAAAAATAATTGTTTAAATGAAGTTTTGATCCCTTAACTTTAGATTACAAATATGTTACTCCAACCATTGAGCTATAGTAATTTTCGTTATATTTTTACTCTCTTTAAATTATATATCATATTAGTAAGGAGGAGGGGGTGGGGGGGGGGGGGGGGGCAAAGCCAAAATTACAAAGACTCGCATTTTCGGCAAGGGGGGCCAGGCCTCCGCAAACCCCCCATGTGGCTTAGCCCCGGATAAACATGTGATACAAATAACATTTATTTGTATCCCTTGTTTCACACATGTGATACAAATAACCTTTATTTGTATCTTTGGTTTTCAAATGATACATATAATGTGTTATTTGTAACACACTTGTTAGTAACCCCCGATATAAGATACAAATAAGCTTAAAAATGAGATACAAATAAGAATTTTTTTACTAGTGACTAAAACAAAATACTATGGACATCATCACTATTTATATTTGCTTACGTGTCATTATGGGTGTTCAAAAGCATCCAATTTTAAAACCCAAATAATCGTAATGGAATTTAAAAATCGGCTAATTTACTAGGTTAACAAATTTCGGGTAATTCGGATCGGGTACCAGGTTTTTTAAACTGGGTATTCAGGGCGGATACAGGTTGCGTTTTTTAACAATTCAGGACCCCTGTATCTAGTTTGCATGGGTACTCAGTGAGTCATCCTGTGACTCGTTTGATAGTCGGTCTACCAACCGCAACATGTCCGACAAGTGTAGCATAATGGTATTGTGTGCAATACGCACTCAACATTGGTGAACTATTTGATCATGCACACAACATATGTTGTGGCATATGTACCCGCCATTTAGGCTACAATATTTTTGTATATAATATAGATTGTAATATGTATAGTATTTGAAAAGTCAAAAATATTAACTTTTTTCATATGATAAACATCTTTTATTTGCAACATTACAAACATACTTTATTTACAACATAGAAAAATCAAATCATAATCTTCTCACGTGGGTAAATATGCTTAGCATAATCATATCATCAAACATAACATTTGTATTATATTGAGGCATCACTAGCATGTATGGAAATACATCGTAACAAGAAGTTATTAAAATTAAATACAATTTTTCAAGGAAACCCTTAAATTGTTTCGTTTCAATCCTTCTTAAGTAATATAACTTAAAAGAGTTTTGAAATTCGTTCAAAATTACTAGAATATAGTTCATAAGTCTATAGAATCATTATGACAAAATATTTCATGAAACACTATTTTCTTAAATATATACGAGATTGTTTTGCCGATAATAAAATCGATAATTGATTTACAAAATACATATTAATTCTCCAACCAGGCCCAAATTAATCAAGTCATTATAATACCTTATTTAAAAGGATAAATGGACATTAATAACCCAAACTTTGCGTGATCCGCCCAAAACAATCTCAACTTTCATATTTTTTCTAATAATTCTAATTTTGCTTATTTGTTGCTGGGGGCATACCCTTTTAGATTTTAACCAATTAGAACCGATAATAGAGTGTAATTGATAATTTCTTACCCACTATTTCCCATTCCCTCCTTATTAATAAATTTCACCTAACCCAATTACACTATTCTTTGAAAATTCTCCATCCTTAACGAAGGCTGAATTCGAAGGGTCAATTATGAACAACAGCTATGGTGGTCGATAATGATGAAGAGCAGCTATGGTGGTTGATAATGATGAAGATGAAGTGAATTTAAACAGGAAAAAAAAAAGATAAAAAGGAAAAATGATGCAACAGCTCTAATACTACCGGTTATAAGTTAAGATTTAAAAGGGTATGCCCCCAGCAACAAAGAAGCAAAGTTAGGATTATTAGAAAATATACAAAAGTTGTGATTGTTTTGGGCGGATCACGCAAAGTTTGAATTATTAATGTCCATTTATTCTATTTAAAATGATTTTAAGGTTGTCTCATCTAATTATAATTTGTTATGCCAATTTATAACGATTTTATGATTATTTTCGAGAATTTAGGTATTTATTGTAATTTAAATGATGTCTTAAATCCATAAAATTTATAAACCATCTAAGTTAAACTTATTTTATACTATGAGGTAGTAGCTTATTAATACAATTATAACTTTTTATATAGATTTATTTTTACTGAAATTTAATTATTAATATTACACCTTTAAATAATTAAATAATTTTTATTAATTTGATAAATTAGTAACTAATTAATTAAATATAAAATTATACAAAAGTTTTAGAAGTCATATAACACTTTTATTAGCCCTTTTTAACGTATTAAATACATTTATGATATTTTATTATTTTGTATAGGCATTTTTTGGCCAAATTAAATAAAATTGGTTAAAAATTTTAAAGTCTGAATAAAATAATATAAAAATTGAATAATGTTCTAGAAAATATTTTTGGGGATATAAAATTTTAAATAACCATTCAAAATCAATTCGGGTATTTTTAATAATTAATGTCGTTATTTTACTGATAAAACAAATAGAATTTATTTAAGTCCATATATTGTCACCAAAATCCATATAAATTTTTAACATGTATATATTGTATATATAAGTGTCTCATTAAACTTTCATGTTCAAAAGTGGTTATTAAATTTATTTTATAATTTAACATTTTCTATCTTACCGATTATCAATAACTGAGTAAAACTTATTAAGATCCTTAAAAATATTTAAAATCTTTCCCAATTTCTACCACTATTAGCTACTATTCATATGAGTATGATAAAAATAGGACCATATGTAAAGGTGAGATAGTCCAATTCGTATGAGTGTGACAAATTACATCCATTAATCACTCATGTTTGGATCTTTAAAAAATATTTCAAACTTTTTAAATCGACTTTGTTAACTTGAATTCCTATCAATTAATGAAATGTGCAGTGTTCCAATAGTAGTGTAATTGCATCCTCATTCCTCTATACTAACCATCACAAGTAAAAATCTTTACATCAATTTCTGCAATTAAAATCAATGAACAGCCAAGCAATTACAAACTAAATACCTCCCTTAAACTTCAACTGAACATAGGACAATAAATTGTGAAGCTTAAATAAAGAACATAAAGAGAAGAAAAACATTGAACCTTGAACTAGTAATGCATACTCACTGGATTTCTCACCATTCATACCCAAAAATATCTCAATTTCGTATCAATGGTTTCTCCAAAATCACCAGCAAACTCATTGGAAAGGCTTTGCATTGTCTAATCTGAAAGGGTATGATCCCTTTAAGCATATTACATTTAAATACTTTGCTAACCATGTATATGAGATTTTGGGTGTGCAAATGCTGCCTACCATGTGTTCGATAAAATGCCGCCGAGAAATTGGAACACTTTAATTGTTGGGGTTGTAAAAGTTGGTTTATATCCTGATGCTTTTGAATTATTCAATGAAATGAAAATTGTAATTTTAATTTAAATGGGTTTGTTATTTCAAGTTTGATTACTGCTTGAAGTAGATGAGATAGTATGATTATTCAATCATTTAAATGCGTTGTATGCTCTGATAATGGATAATATTAGGAAGTAATTGAATTGTATCGAAGAATGAACCAAGAGTGGTTAGACAGTGCAAAGCCTTTCCATAGAGTTGAAGGTCAAAAGCCATAGAAGGAAAGAGTGAAGAGGAAAGGGAAAAGGGAAGAAGAAGAAGAAGAAACTAACCATCGTTAGATTAAATTCAAAAGTCAACAACCACTTAATGGAAAAAACTTAAAAAGGATCACGTTTGTAAAAGCTAGGGGTACGGGGTACCATTAGAATTAAATAAAAACACACAGGGGTACTAATGACAATATGCAATAACACAGGGGTACCATTGATAATTTCCCTTCTCAATTTTGCGGATGAATTAGATGTTTTCATCTTCATATTCTTAATATAATTGGATTTCTTGTAAAACATAATATCTTTATATATATATATATATATATATATATATATATATATATATATATATATATATATATATATATATATATATATATATATATATATATATATATATATATATATATATATATATATATATATATATATATATATATATATATATATATATATATATATATATATATATATATATATATATATATATATATATATATATATATATATATATATATATATATATATATATATATATATATATTAATTTTTTTTGCTATTATAGCATTCAACATACATTACACTTTTTTAAAACATCTAATTCATACTTTAAAGTTAAAACTTATATGTTCTCAGTGTCTAAAATTTTTAATCGAGATATGGACCAAAGGGATTTGATGGGTCTTGGGTCCTAAATGGTGTTGAATATTTAGAGCATGTAGGACATTATCCAAGGCTTAGAACATATACATAGCATAAACTTAACGTAACAAACCAAAACGGGAGCATATGAGCAAGATGCTCGTTCGAGCATATAGGTACTCGTTCGAGCAAGGTAGTGCTCGTTCAATCACTTTGTGGCTCGTTCGAGCACGGGCTCGTGGGTCTGGCAAAATGTTTGTGAACCTTCTGTTTGATTTTTTTGGTGTTTGCTCGTACGAGCACTTTGGGTGCTTGCTCGAGCACTTAGAGATTTTCGAGTCAGAAAGTTTCTGGAAGTTATTTTATGGAACAATGTGATTGTTCGTGAAACTAAGCTATGTTTTATGGACTAATGTGTTGTTATGAATAAATGTGTTACATCATTAATTGATGTATGGTTTGGATGAATCCATGCAACATTTCAACTCTATAAATAAGAGTGAGTGCATGGATATCAAATTACTTATAATTAGAATCAAAATTATGTCATCTTTCTCTTATTCTCTTGAAACGTACAGGAGAGTGATCAACTCTTTTATAGTTTTTCTGATTTTGATCTATACAAAACACAAAGTCGTTTAGGTCAATCGATTCGTACTAATCGGTTGATGTGATTGATTGTATCTCGTTGTGTATTTCCGGTCTCATAACCCAAGTACCTTTGTGGGGGAAATATCACAAAAGAAAAGCTTGTAGACGCCTTCAGTCTATATCAAGATTTCTGGTGACGCCTTCGTCGCAAACTTATCTTCATTACGGTGTTGTTCGTTTCATGGTTTATTCAAAGCAAGGAGTACATTACCATACACAAATGTTTGCATTATTATTTCTAACAAATGGATTTTGATTTAATTATTATACTTTAAAATTCTTACATTTTAAAGTTTTCTTTACTATTAAAATGAGTCTATGAGTTGTATTTAAGTTTATATTAAGTCTTAATAAATATATAGAAATAGATTTAGATTGAACTTAAACTTTAAATTTTAGTGTATAACAGGTGAATGAAGAGAAAACTAGCGAGTCTGGAACGAGTCTAGCGTTTATTTGTCTTAAACGGGTCCATAGAGAGGTTATGAGTTGGGTTTGGGTTTGAATGCCCTTGATTAACACTAATCCATTTTTTTTGGACGCGGAATTTCTATCTAAAGAAATTGGACTCATGTCCTAAAATTAGAGAAGGGTTTAGAACGGGTAACTATAACCTTAAAAATGATCACTTATAATTTTAAAATGATCTATTTGTATAGTATTAAAAGTGATTACTTATAATCTTATAATAATTATTAATAATTTTAAAAGTGATCAATTAAAATTGTATATATTGATCATTTATATTTTAAAGTGATTATTGTTTATTTTGAAAAGGATCACTTATAACATTAAAATAATTAATTATATTTTTAAGTGAATAATTAACAAAAATATGATGATTGTATAGACTCTTATATAATGAGACGATTTAATACTTCATCCTTTCTAAATACTCACTATATGACGATTATTGATACTACTTATTATTCAAACTTATTTTATATATTGCGGCTAATATTGTAAGAAAAAATATACTTAAGTGGGATCTTGTTTGAATCGTTTAGTCGCATATTATTATAATATTCATGTTTGTAAAATTTTTTAATGAGTATAATTTAATATATAAAAGATCACAATAATATATTAAGGGTTTTTTATGAATTACAGCCTCAAAGTTTTCTCGTTTTATGAATTACAGCCGCAAAGTTTTTTTTAATGAATTACAGCCACCAACTTTTTAAATTGACCACCATTAATACGGCCAAGTGACCGGTTGACACCGTTGACCATGGTTTTTATCGTTGACTTTCCTTTTTTTTCTTATTCCTTTTGTTTTGAGTTTTTTTTTTCATTTTCCTTTTTTTCTTTTTTTTGTTTTTCCTTTTTTTAATTCAATTCTTCACCCCCAATCATCTTTCTCTCTCTTCCTCCTTCTTTACCATCATCTTCATCCTCCATTAATCTTCAAAGTCACCATTAATCTTCAACCCAATTTCTCTCCAAAGTCTAAACCCTAGATTTCTTTCCACCATTAACTCCAAATTTTTAGTGAATTGCA
The DNA here is from genome assembly GCA_019776075.1 of Amaranthus palmeri. Taxonomy (NCBI): domain Eukaryota; kingdom Viridiplantae; phylum Streptophyta; class Magnoliopsida; order Caryophyllales; family Amaranthaceae; genus Amaranthus; species Amaranthus palmeri. The sequence continues at coordinate 15,601 of JAAKBH010001033.1, forward strand.
TTAATGATGAAGGTTTAGCACTTCTTACATTCAAACAATCTATAACTGAAGACCCACTTGGGTCTTTACACAATTGGAATCAATCTGATAGTACCCCCTGTTTATGGAATGGTATTACTTGTAAAGACCAGAAAGTAGTTTCTGTTAGTATCCTTAAGAAAAAACTTGTGGGTTATTTGTCTTCTTCTCTTGGTTCTCTTTCTGATTTGTGCCATGTTAATTTAAAAAGGAATAGGTTTTATGGCCCTTTACCATTGAACCTTTTTCAAGCTCAAGCCCTTCAAAGTTTGGTACTTTTTGGGATTCCTTATATGGGTCAGTTCCTAATGAAATTGGGAGCCTTAAATTTTTGCAAAATTTGGATTTGTCTCATAATTTCTTGAATGGGTCTTTACCCTCTTCAATTCTTCAATGTAAGAGGTTAAAGAGTCTTGTTTTGAGTCAGAACAATTTTACTCGGAGTTTCGCTGATGGGTTTGGGAGGGTTATGGTTTCTTTAGAGAAACTTGATCTTTCTTACAATAAGTTTAATGGGTCAATCCCAAATGATATGGGAAACTTGTCTAGATTACAAGGAACTGCTGATTTTTTACATAACATTTTTAGTGGTTCAATCCCTGCTAGTCTTGGGGATCTTCTTCAGAAAGTTTATAGTGATCTAACTTATAACAATTTGAGTGGACTAATTCCACTAGAGAAAGTTTTTTTACCAATGATTTCATTTTTGTTTGATTTTTGAGTTTCTTTTTGTTGTTTTATGTTGATTCAGGCGCAAGTTTACATTAGTGCGAATTTCCTTGATATTCTTAAAATGGAATTCTTAAAGTGATAAGGAAGAACTGGTTAGGGAAGAACACTAAAATGGAAGTTAAAATTTACTGTTGAACAAAAAAAAAATTTGGGATGACAAGAAATTTCTAGGAATTAAGATATTTGATGAAATTCAAATACCCAGAAAGTTCATCCCTTCCAATTTGGTATTCTTTGATTAAGGTTCTTGAAAAGGGGAAAGAAATCTAGGGTTTAGACTTTGGAGAGAAATTGGGTTGAAGATTAACGGTGACTTTGAAGATTAATGGAGGATGAAGAGGATGAAGATGATGGGGAAGAAGGAGGAAGAGAGAAAGATGATTGGGGGTGAAGAATTGAATTAAAAAAAGGAAAAAGAAAAAAAAAGAAAAATAACTCAAAAGAAAACGAAAAATAAAAAAATGGAAAGTCAATGGTAAAAATCATGGTCAACGGTGTCAACTGGTCACTTGGCAGTAATGGTGGTCAATTTAAAAAGTTGGTGGCTGTAATTCATAAAAAAAACTTTGCGGCTATAATTCATAAAACGAGAAAACTTTAAGGCTGTAATTCATAAAAAATCCATATACTAATTATATTAAGAAATCTTAAAGAAATCAAATGTATTAAGTATAGTGCAAGTGCAACCAATAAAAAGTACAAAACTTGTGTAATAATTAAACCGACATATCGCTGAGTTGGACTTGGTTAACATGTACCAAGGGGCCACTATTTCTAAAATTGAGCACTCTATTTTTGGGAAAATATATTGATAAACATGTTTCTATCATTTCAATGTTTATTATGACTTTTCAAATTTCAATCAATGAATTTGACAATTGTATATTCCAGTTTTTTTGTTGGCTCTCTATTTGTAGGGCATTTTATCTGTTTAATAGGGATGATAATTTAGTCTGAATATGATCTTATTTGATCTTAGTTTGAATCGATCTAAGGAAAATAATTCGATTTGAGTACGAGGAAAAAGTCATCTGTCTCCGACTCTGACTTTATGATCTAAGTTCGAGTTAGAGACGGACTGTAGTTGGACCTAATCAAAAATCCGACACTCCGACTCGACTCGACTCCGACCCTGAAGGAAATCAGACTTTGAATGACTTTTACACCAATATTTTGTGTCCTTTTAAAACTGTAGATATGACTAATTCAAGCTTTTTCTCTCATACTAATTGTAATTTTCGATTTTGAAAAACTACCTAGTATTTTTATTTAGATTAATCAATTAGAATATGACAAATCAGATCAAGAGAAATAAAATACGTCAAATAAAAATACGAGAAAATTTTGATAAGTTGTAATAGTAGGACTATTTCTATTGTTAGACATGAATTCAAAATACATATTAATATGTTGAATAGTATTTGAAAAATATATTTTATTAATTTTTGTATGCTGTAAAATCATTAGTACAATATCACGATACTGTGATAAAAATTCGACTCCATTGGAGTTTCGAGAGTCCGAGTCGGGGCAAACTTGGAGTTTGCATAATCTGACTCCGAGTGGAGGTCGACTGAAAAAAGTCCAACTAATATCCGGAGCAACATCGGAGTATGTATAATCCGAGCCAAGTCCGATCCATTGTCATCCCTACAAATTAATATTATTCAATTCAAAACCAAATCATTAGTTATATATTTCAAATACTCCCTCTTATTCACTACATGTGTTCCATTTGATTTTCACCAATTTTTGTGAACCAAATAGGACCATATGTAAAGGTGAGATAGTCCAATTCATAATGGTGTTTAATACATATACACTAATTCTTAAATGAGACGGTCTCATAGTAAGACCATCTATATTGGGCTGGCCCAAACTACTTTATTGTTTTAAAGTGCTTATAAACGTTAAAGTGATTACTTATAATTATAATTACTTTTTATAGTTTTAGAGTGATTAATTACAACCCTAAAACGATTACATACAATCTTAGAAAATTAATAAAAGTAATGAGCCAATTATATGGGCCCGTCTCATGGTGAGACAGTCTCATACAAGAGTAGCGCTAAACAAAGTTTGGTCTAAACCATAAACCTAACCTGAATTCTAGTTATTGGTCTATGTTACGTTCTAAATGGTCTAACTTGATTTTTTAAAAAATAAATTACTGTTTATGGTCTAGTCTCGGTGTTTTTTTCAGACCAGAAATGACTGTACTACAAACCGTACTATGGTCCAAATCATAATTTTTTTAAAAAAATTAAGTTGCTACCTAGATATTTCAAGATATACTTAATTATTATATAGTAATAATATACACTTAAATGATGTTGATGTTATCAACTAATTACAAATTATTAGGTTTAGTGATTATACATGTTTAGTGATTATAGATGCGAAATATTTGCATAAAGACATGTATCAATTTGGACAAAAATATAAAATAAAACCGTAGAATAGACCAGAATAAACCATCTAGAGAATCTTTCAGACTAGACCAGACCAGACAAAACTAAAATCATATCAAACCGGTTTCATTTATAATGTTATTTTATTTAACAGAAATTAATTAAACTAACATTGAAAAATTTTAATATATTACTCCGTCTGTTTCTTATAAAATTTTCATTTGTTGTTTTCGAGTGTTTTATTTATTGTTCCCATAAAAAACTTTCTATTTATGGATAAAAATAACCTTATTAATCCTCATTTTAATAAATAACCTTATTCATCCTCATTTTAATAATTTAACAGAAATTCCACGTGGTAACCCTAAGGTTTTGGGTTTTCCACGTGTTAGCCAAAACTTTTAAAAATTCCACGCGGTAACCTAGAGGTTTACGTAAGTGTTCCACCATGACCTTTTTGCACATATGAACGTTAGCAAACGTTAATTTCGAAGCTTTAAGGCTGCTGTATGCCTATTTTTGCGACTCACTATTTCAAATGTCATCAGTTTTTACATTTTTTCCAAAACATAAACCCCAACTTTACAATCTTTCATCAAAATCCTGTTTTTTCCCCTAAATCCAAATATGGTAAAGTTAGAGTTTATATTTTGAGGGAAAAGGTTAAAGCTAATGGCATTTGAAATGTGAATCGCATAAATAGGCGTACAACAACCTTAAAGCCTCGAAATTATCGTTTTGCTAATGTTTTGTGTGTAAAAAGGTCACGGTGGAACAATTTAGTAAACCTCAGGGTTACCACGTGGATTTTTTTTAAGTTTTGGTTACCATGTGGAAACCCAAAACCTTAGGGTTACCACGTGGAATTTTCCATATTATAATAATTTTTATGGTTTCCACATATGTCTTCTATTAACTTCATTTTAAAATTTTTAAATCTTATATTCCACGTGTTATATCTATAAAGTACTACTAATAAAGAAACAGGACTGACACGTGTCAGACTCTCATCGAAAATTTTCCTGCCCATTTTTTTGCTAACATTGTAGGTGAATTTACAGTAAAAATCATTTCCTAATATAGCTTAATTTAACGTGTAGAAGAACATTCAATTTGGTAAGCAATATAATGTTCAAATTATTTAACTTGGTACAAGAGAATAATTTCTTGATATAACAAAAAGCAACGTACTAAATTTGTAAATCAGTATTATTTATCATTATTATTTTCAAAATAAAAGAGAATAATGTCTTGATATAGAAAAATTATTTTTCAAGATTATTTAGCAGTTGTAGAATAATTATATCTTCATAATTATAATATATGTCATTGCTACTGATCTACTTCATATTCCTATTTGCTTTAAAAAGTAATTTTACTATTAAATGGGTAATTTCACCTATAAATATATATTTATAAAAAATTGTACAAATTGTAATATTTTTTCAAGATTTTTAAAAATGACCAAATTTGTAATATTTTTGACTCTTGATAAAAACCATACAAAAAATCATTGAATTATTCAAAAATATATTAAGTTATATATCAAAAAAATAATTCATTTGAATTTATTAAAAAATTTAAATTAAATTTATTCATGAAAATATAACTAAAAAAAACAAAATATAAGATCTCACTTGACTATAGTTTAGCTAAATAAGGTCAAAGAGTGACCTATTGCTATATTTCCCTAATTTTATGTGATCATGTCAGTGTTACCTTTCTATTTGATCTTATTCCTATTTGCTTAATTAAAAAATATAGTTTTATTTAATAAATGGGTAAATTCATCTATAAATAATTTTATTTAAAATTTTTTTAACGAAAAGTAATATTTTTCGAGATCATTAAAATGAGTCTAAATTTGTAATATAATATTTTTTTACCCTTTTTAAGAAATTTCAAAAAATCATTTTATTAAAAAATTATGTTAATTTATTAAAAACTTTAATGTAAATTAATTTATTCATAAAAATATAATTTAAAAAATATAATTATAAGATCTCACTTAACTAAATTTGACCTAAAAGAGGTTAAAAAGTGACATGTTGGCCTTTAAACAAACAATCGACAGAGATAAAGTGACTTAGTCATCTGAAAATTTGGATATATATATATATATATATATATATATATATATATATATATATATATATATATATATATATATATATATATATATATATATATATATATATATATATATATATATATATATATATATATATATACAATATTTAAAATACTAACAACTATCTTTAAAATAAATAATCTTTAAAACAAATATTATGCAAGTATAATATTAACTCTAAAAACTTTTCTTTTCAATCTATGTCCATAGCACGGGAAACTATCTAGTTATTCATAAACGTAGGAAGTATTATAATCTATGATGTATGACATGTAAATAAGAATATTTTTTAAATAAAAAGGGCCCTACTTGTCTAAAATCTAAAAAGCACAAAAAACGTAAGACTTAATGTTAGGTTAACAAGCTCGTTCACTCACGTGGCTCATGGGCTCATGTCTTTATTAATAATTATGAGAGTCCATAAATAGTGAATTCACATGAAAATATGTCAAAATCATGGATGACATCTTACTATTTTGTCAAATCAAAAATTAGAGTAAAAGGTCATTTTCTGATTCTTTTTACTCCAAAATAGAGTAATACTCTATCCATCCCACTAATTTTACGTCGATTATCATTTTAGTAGAGTTAGAATCCTCTCCATTCCTTAAAATATAATGAAAAGTTTATTACTAAGTACTTTAATGGTAGAATTGCTAGATAAGGAAAATAAGTGAAAATTTGAGATTTTGTTTTTTTATTCCAAAATACGTGTTAAAATCGTAATATGAGTAATAGAGAAAAATAATGAAAAGGATCCAAATACATTTTAGTAGCCAAACATGTTTCTTAAGTACTCTTTCATCCACATAATTTTTTCTCTCTTTATATTTATGACGAATATCCACTTTTTTTAAAAAAATGTGTCATTTTATCTTTAATGTAATTCTATCAAGACAGAGAAATAATTATGTTAATAAACAAATAAGTAAGGGACACGTGAAGATTACAATGTTTACATATGGAGACATATGGTGTTTATATAAATTTGTCCCTAATATGCCAAATATCCAGTTCAATGGTTTAAATGGAAATCGGCCATATTGTATTTATTTGAATGTCATCAGTAGCATTTATTTGCTGCTTTACATTCTTTAGACTCAATTTATATTCTAATGTCAAAAAGAATGTTTAAGTAAAAAAATATACTCAATATTCTAATGTCAAAAAGAATGTTTAAGTAAAAAAAAATACTCAAGTAGGATATACTACTCAAATGGTAATACGTATTCTCCTAAATGCTACATAATAAAAAATATACTACTTGTGTCATTTATTTTTTTTATCACTATTGACTTATACTTCTAACGTTTAATTTGTATTTTATAGAAACTCATACAATGCACGATTATTTTTAATATAAATTAATATAAAAAATATTAGTGTTAATTAATGATTTGATTTATATATTATATTTATTATATTCAAATATTTCCATTCAGAAATAGTTATCACTATAATAATTATTTTTTTGATATAGTTATTCTTTACAAATATTTTTCAAACATTAATATCACACATTCAAACATTAATATCTAATAAAAAAATCTCCTAAATAATTATCATATTCAAGCAAACATATCCAATCAAATAATTTCACGTAGCATAGGTCTTAAATGGAGACATGTGTCATTTTACATTCTTTTTAGTATATGTTATGATTATGATGATATGATGATGATTCAGATTTAGTTATCACTATAATCCTTATTTTTAGAGATATAGTTATCCTATACAAATATTTTTCATATTCTAAAAGTTTTTTAAGTGGTAACAATTTGATGCTTTAGAGAGGTGGCATTTTTAAACATTAATATCACATGCACATTCAAACATTAATATCTAATCAAAAAATTTCTAAATAAATAATAACCATATTCAAGAAATGATATTTAATCAAATGATTCCACATGGCATGGGTCTTAAATGGAGACATGTATAAATATTTTACATTCTTTTTAGTATCATATCATATCATATCATATATCATACAATACTATAAAAATACTGGAAAATTTCAAGTGTCATCCTCTAAGAGGGCATGATAAAATGTAATTATTTTAGTGGATGATAGTTGATTACATAACAATATTTACTAGATTTAGAATTTAATTATTTTTAAACTTAGAGCTAAATTAGGTATAGTATGAATATGAAGTATAATTTATTATAGCAATTGAATATATATAATTAAACAAGAATCATACAATACTATAAAAATACTGGAAAATTTCAAGTGTCATTCTCTAAGAAGGCATGACAAAATGTAATTATTTTAGTGGATAATAGTTGATTACATAACAATATTTATCAGATTTAGAATTTAATTATTTTTAAGATTAGAGCTAAATTAGGTATAGTATGAAGTATAATTTATTTTAAAAATTCTATATAACTAAACTAGAATTTGATATATTTAATTGAATGAAAAAAATAATGTATTCATTAAACAATTATAAAATATTAGTAATTATTTTTTGCTTTAAAAAGTTATATATTCGATAAATTTAATTACGATTGTATATACTTGCACAGTGGCGGAACCACATTGGAGCTCATGGGGTCACGTGCCCCGGCGTTTTTTTAAAAAAAATTAAAGTAGAATTTTCTATTTATAACAGTAAAAATGTTAAATTACCTCATTTTATTAATTTTGTGTTATTTATTTATTTTTAATTAGGTCGGTTGATTTAATTTGTTCCATTTTCTTTTATGGTGTGTCGTATTGTAATCATAAAATACTATAAAATTGCTGGAAAATTTCAAGTGTCAAGGCATGACAAATATAATTATTCTAATGGATGATATTTGATTCCATAATAACCTGTTTAGAATTTGATTATTTTTAAAATTAGATATAGTATGGGGTATAATTTATTATAGCAATTCTATATAACTAAACTAAACTTTGATATATTTAATTGAATAAAAAAATGATGTATTCAATAAATAATTATAAAACATTAGTTATTAATTTTTGCTTTAGAAAAAGTCATATATTCAATAAATTTAATCACGATTGTATATACTTGTAACTGCATTATTCTTTAAAGTTATATTTCAATATATTTAATACTCATAATTTCGTGCTAAGTTGCGATTTTAATTATGGTTTTTAAGCACTTTTGGCAATTTCGCGCATGGAGTAGCACAAACTAAGTTTGTTTTGCACGAAACTTGGCACACAACACTATTTGGTATATATTATTGTGTTGAAATGTTTAGAATTGAATATCATACTCATATGCTTGAAATTACGTTCTAAGTTGCGATTTTAAGGGTTTTTAAGCATTTTTGGCAGTTTCGCGCATAAAGTATCATGCGGGAACTATTAGGATGATAGAAAACAAAAAAACGATGCTCTAAATCATAGAACTATAAGGAAATATACGATCAACCAACATTTATCGAATTTGAAAAAGAGTTAGAAGAAATGGGTTGATCCTCTTATTTTTATTTTCCAAACCGAGAGATTCATGAATCGGGATCCTGATGCATATAGATACAAATGGTTCAATGGGAGCAAAAATTTCCAGGAACATTTGGAACATTTCGTTTCTCAGCATAGGAGCCATTTTCAAGTAGTATTCGATCGATTACATATTAATCAATTCTATTGATTGGTCTGAGGTTATCAACAAAAAAGATTTGTCTAAGCCACTTCGTTTCTTTTTGTCCAAGTTACTTTCCAAGTTGCTTCTCTTTTTGTCTAACTCACTTACTTTTTTCTTTGTAAGTTTCGGGAATATCCCTATTAATAGGTCAGAGATCAAACTTGGTGTAACACCCCGGCCCAACGGACCACCGGTGACTACACATAGAGACTGTAGACTAGCCCCACAGACCAACACAAGTCTTTCAAGCGCACTTTGGCCTCACTCGTGCGCACCCAAGAAAACTTCCCAGGAGGTCACCATCCTAAGATTGCTCCCCACCAAGCACGCTTAACTGTGGAGTTCTTAGCAAATGGGCTCCCTAGAAAAGAAGTTGCACCTTGTTGATATGAGTAGTCTATCAATCCCTTTTCAATCTAAATCTGGGGTATCACACTCACCCCCACTAGTGGAAAAAACCTTAAGGGCTGCGGTTTTTTAGCCCCTATGGGCTGCGTATTTCGACCCCAGCCTTTATTGGAGCAGCCCAAAGTAATAATTAAGGGCTGCGGTCAAAATACGCAGCCCAAAATAAGGAAAAGGGCTGCGGACATGGGCCAAAAACCGCAGCCCTTTAGGCTTTTTTCAAAATAAAAAAAATCCAGAATTGTAAAAAGAATTCTGAAAAAGAACCGTTAATACCCAAAAACAAAATAAGAAGAACAAACAGCAAGATCTAAACATAAAATTAAAGATTAAAACGAAAAAGAAACATCTAAATGAAGATCCTCATATACTAACCCAGAAAACGAATCTTCATATACAAATTTAAAAAACGAATCTTCATATACAAATTTACAGAAGATCTTCATATACTAACGAATCTTGAAATTAAAAAAAAAAACGAATCGAACAAAATTCCAGATCTAAATTCAAGAAGATCCTAAACTTGAAATTTACAGCAAGATCTAAACTTGAAATTAAAAAAAAACGAATCAAACAAAACGAATCTTCATATACAAATTTACAGCAAGATCTAAACTTGAAATTAAAAAAAAAAAAACGAATCTTCATATACAAATTTACAGAAGATCTTCATATACTAACCCAGAAAAAAAAAACGAAGATCCTCTGAAACGATCCTCTAAAACCTTCAAAAATGCCAGATCTAAATTCAAGAAGATCCTCTAAAACGAAAATCGGAAGAATAAGTGAGAAAAAAACTTTGCTGGGTTTACTTGAACCTTCAAAAGATCCGTTTACTTGAACCTTCAAGAGAAAAATCTTCGAAAATCTTCAAGAACAAAATCTTCAAATCTTCGAAAATTGATGAAGAAGAAGGTTTTGAAGGATGATGAGGCGCCGGTTTTGAAGAAGGTTTTTTAGAAGATTTTGATTTTGAAGAAAATTGATTAGGGTTTTGGAGAGGAGCGCCGTTTTTGAAGAAGGTAGGGTTTTGATCTGAAAACGGCAATTTTATTAGGGTTAGAGGAGCGCCGTTTTGAGGTTATATAGGAGAGGAAGGGTTTCTTAATTAGGCGGTTTTTATTTTTTTTTTTTGAATTATTAAGGGCTGCGGACATCATTAAAAACCGCAGCCCTTTGCTTTAATTTTTTTTTTATTTTCATTATTACTTTGGAATTGTTAAGGGCTGCGGACAATGCCAAAAACCGCAGCCCCTTAATAATTTTTTTTCCAGCTTTTTTATTACTCATATGGGCTGCGTTTTTCTAAAAACCGCAGCCAATAAGCAGCAACCAATAGCTTTTTTTCCACTAGTGCCCCACTTAGGAATACAACGTCCTCGTTGGACCGTCCCTTCAGGATCTTTTCCCCCGCTAGGTGCGCTGAACACACAATCAGCCACGGTCGCAGGGTTGCTCTGATACCATTTGTAACACCCCGGCCCCTCGGACCGCAGGTGACTACTCATGGAGATTGTAGACTAGCCCCACAGACCAACACAAGTCTTTCCAGCGCACTTTGGCCTCACTCGTGCGCACCCAAGAAAACTTCCCAGGAGGTCACCCATCCTAAGATTGCTCCCCACCAAACACGCTTAACTGTGGAGTTCTTAGCAAATGGGCTCCCTAGAAAAGAAGATGCACCTTGTTGATATGAGTAGTCTATCAATCCCTTTTCAATCTAAATCTGGGGTATCACACTTGGTTTGTTTTGCACGAAACTTGGCGCACAACACTATTTGGTATATATTTTAGTGTTGAAATAGTTAGAATTGTAAATCATAGTCATATACTTAAATTGCGTGTTAAGTTGCATTTTATGGCTTTTTGAGGGTTTTTGGCATTTTCGCGCATAAAGTAGCTCAGACTTTGTTTATTTTGTATGAAACTTGGCACAAATCACTATTATGTATAGGAAAAATTGACATAAATAATCCAACCTTTTGCTCATCCGCAGTGCATTTTCTATAAATCTGACATTTGCCCTTAGTTCATTGTGAATAAACCGACCTTTATTTTAGTTTGCTAGCTGCATACCCTATTATTACCTCTTATTAGTAATACGGTATATTATGGGCAAATTTATCACAAAGGTTGGATTATTAGAAAATAATCCAAAGGAGGGATTATTCTTAACGGATGAGTGAAAGGTTGGATTATTAATCTCAATTATTTCTTTTGTATATATTATTGTATTGTAATAGTTCGAATTGAATATCATAGTCATATGCTTTAAAGTACGTGATAAGATGCTATTTTAAGGGTTTTTACGCGTTTTTGGCCCTTTTGCGCATAAATTAGCACAAACTTGGTTTGTTTTGCACGAAACTTGGCACACAACACTATTTGGTATATATTTTTGTGTTGAAAAACTTAGAATTGAAAATCATAGTCATATGCTTAAATTACGTGTTAAGTTGCGATTTTGAGGGTTTTAAGCGTTTTTGGCACTTTTGCGCACAAAATAGCTCAAACTTTGTTTATTTTGTACGAAACTTGGCACACAACACTCTTTGGTATAGGAAATATTGAAATTCATAATCCAACCTTTTGCTCATCCACTGTGAATAATCCAACCTTATTGATTATTTTAAAAAAGTCCAACGTTTATCCTTAGTTTGCTGTGACTAATCCATTCTTTATTTTAGTTTTCTAGCAACATATCCTAGTATTACCTATTATTAGTAATACCGTATGTTGTGCGCAAATTTATCACAAAGGTTAGATTATTAGAAATTAATCCAAAGGTGGGATTATTCTTAGCGGATGAGTGAAAGGTTGGATTATTAAACTCCATTATTCCTTTTGTATATATTATTGTGCTGTAATGGTTACTAATGAAAATCATAGCCATATGCTTGAAATTACGTGATAAGTTGCTATTTTAAGGGTTTTAAGCGTTTTTGGCACTTTCGCGGGTAAATTAGCTCAAACTTTGTTGGATTTGCACGAAACTTGGCACAAAACACTAATTGGTATATGTTTTTTTGTTGAAATGGTTTGAATTTAGAATCACGGTCATATGCTTGAAATTACGTACTAAGTTGCGATTTTAAGGGTTTTATGCGTTTTGGCACTTTCGCGCATAGAGTAGCACAAACTTGGTTTGGTTTGCACAAAACTTGGCACACAACACTATTTGGTATATATTATTTTATTGAAATGATTATATTTGTAAATCATAGTCATATGCTTGAAATTAGGTGCTAAGTTGCGATTTTAAGGGTTTTTGGCGCTTTCACACATATAGTAGCTCAAACTTGGTTTTTTTTGCACGAAACTTGGCACGCAACACTATTTGGTATATATTATTGTGTTGAAAAGGTTAGAATCGAAAACAATAGTTGTATGCTTGATATTACGTGCTAAGTTGCGTTTTTACGGTTTTTTGAGCATTTTTGGCACTAACATCTATGTTCTCGGAGTGCAATCTACACGATAATAGCGTTGATTGCAGCTACTACACTCTCAAACATATGGAAGATCTCTTATAAGCCGTGAAGACTTTTTGAGTTGAAAATATTGATGCTATTAATATTTGTTATGTTGTTAATTTATAATATTATATATTTACTATTTGTAAATTCTATTTTTTATTTATTATTAACTTTTTAATTATTTCGTTTTAATATCACAGGTTTGATACGATACTACAAGAAATTTGATATTGGCCGACAAAAAAGACTCGTTTTGGGTGACAAACATAAAGTTGTAGCATATATAAATTTTGGGCGATAAAATTTAAATGTGTGACACAATAGTAAAACTTGGACGACAAATTTAAAATATGAGGCGCAATAGTAATGCTTGGGCGACAATTTAAATTTTGTGGCACAATAGTATTGCTGGGGGACAAATTTAAAATATGTGGCACAATAGTAATGCTTGGGCGACAAATTTATAATGTGTGGCACAATGGTTTTGCTTGGATGACAAATTATAATGTGTGGCACAATAGTATTGCTTGGGCGACATTGAGAACCCAAATATTTTAGTTAAAATTTTAAAAGGGCGCCTTTATTTTTACACTAATTCTCAAAATTAAATAATGTGTCGTTTTTATTTCTCTCAACTTGTCGGTCATCAGTATAATTTTAGTTAGAATATTGAACTCTCAAAAAACCACTATTACGGTTAAATTATTTTCATTTTATTTACCCCTCAACAAAGAATGTAATAACTCTTCGTCTCGATCAACTAATCATCATCCCTCATCAACTCGCATCCTTTAATTCATTCATCGTCTTTAACTCAGGTATGTGAATGTGTAACGCCCCGGCCCATCGGACCGCCGGTGACTACTCATGTAGACTGTAGACTAGCCCCACAGACCAACACAAGTCTTTCCAGCGTACTTTGGCCTCACTCGTGCGCACCCGAGAAAACTTCCCAGGAAGTCACCCATCCTAAGATTGCTCCCCACCAAGCACGCTTAATTGTGGAATTCTTAGCAAATGGGCTTCCTAGAAAAAACGAGGCACCTTGTTGATATGAGTAGTCTATTAATCCTTTTTTTAACGCTAAATTTGAGGTATCAAGGAATGAATAATTTATTTTCTTCAAATCAACTGACAAATTTTGAAAAGTTAGGTCAATATTGCTCAACAAATAATTACTATCTACAAATCAAATATGTGAAAAATGCTATTTAATTTCTTGTATCTCAATTTTTGCTCATTCCGTGTAGTTGTGAATAAATTCTTGGTTATTCAATTACAATTGTTTAGGTAGCGTTTGACAACATAGAATTCATTTAAAAATAGGGAATTTAATTTTGATATTCAAATTCAGCAATTGTAAATGACACCTTAGAATTTGCAAATTTTGATACTTGATCAAAAATTACATTGTTATTGCAAGTCTATGCAATTGATCGAATTCCACATTTCAAATTCAGGATTTGTCAAATATAGTATTTGGCCCAATTCAAGATTAAAAAATGAATTCCAAGTTGCCAAACATACCCTAGAATTTTTAGGTATTGTTTTCTTTTTCCAATTCCTTAAATCTCTTTTGTTGATTCAATGAATTCTTGTATCTTAATTTTCATTAATAATTTATTTGTTGATTCAATGAATTTTTTTGATGAAGGAAACTCTAATCAAGGCTTTGTTTTCTATGTGTTCTTTTGAAATCTTGGTTTGTTTTCTACAGGAGTCGACATCCACAACCGACTAGTAATGTTTAATTAATTTTTTATCTTTAAATTGAATTGTGTTCTTGCGAAATTAAGATTTGTTGTTGATGTTCTTGTGAAATTAGAGTTTGTTTTTGATGTTCTTATTGTCTAAAATTGTAGTTATCATTTTTTGTTTTCACAAATAACTGTTAATGACAACACTCGTTTGTTCTTTATTTTTTGTTTTGGTTGTTTTTCTTTTCCTCGTGTTTTTGATGTTATTATTGCAAAATGTGTTTAATTGATGTTGGGAAGATCAATGCAATTTTTTGAGAATGCTTTGAATTTAATGGTAAAATATAATTAGAACATTGTTACTAAATTCCAATTTGTATGTTCACGAAAATGGTAAAGATTTTGTCATGAAGTATAGTTGAATGTAAAGAATTGATCATTTAAGGAGTAATAAAGTTCATCACCATACGAATTAATATGAAAAAGTTAAGAGACAATTTTATTTTTGATTAAACATTTTTCTGACCATGTTTATGCATATTCTAATAAATTTATATTCTTTTCAGGTTGTGGTGGCAATATTTAAATTTCGCATAAGAAAGTTCAAGTTCATTTGGAAGAAAGCTTATGTCGCGTATAGATGGTTTTCTAGTTAAAACATGATCACTACAAAAAAATAACAAGATGGCAAATGCAACAAATAGAAGCCATTACGATGCCATCACCATATGGCGTCGGAATGGCTACTAACACGTACCGAAGCCATAATTGGCGTAGCCACAGTGGATTACCGTAGCCATTCCGAAGCGATCAATGACGTCCAAATACATATCAGTAGCCATTCTGACGCCATTTTCATAGCCCAGCTTTTTTATACAATTATTATTATTATTTATTATTTATTATTTACTAGTAATATTTTAATATTAATTATTATTTTATTTATTAATAAAATTTTATTATTAATTAGTAAAAACTAGCATTTTATAATTTAAATTTTTTTATGGGAGTCTATAATTTAGATTTCAAGTTTTATTAATAAAACCAACAAAACAAAAATAACATATAAAATATATACAACAAAAAATATAATTACCTAATTACATTTTTTTTTCCAAACTAAATATATAAATAATGAAAATATTCACAAATTAATTACAAAAGTTATTATAAAATAACTAAATTTAATTATTAATTGTTTTGACGAAATATTGAACTTCCTAAATCATCTAATTACACCGCCACCATTTCCACCACCACGCCTAATACGATATCCGCCTGAACCACCTGATGCACGCGTGTTATGAGATCCATGAGAGGCACCAAGACTTCCACGATGAGCGCTTAACCACTTGCTTCACCTGCACGACTAGGTTCTCCAGAAAGTTGAGATTCTAGTCGTCTAATGGCTTCTTGCATTGATGTTAATTCATTTCTCATAACTTGCAACTCATTAGCACTTGGGTTGTTCTCGGTCATTTGAACATTAATGTATGTTCTAAACTCATTAATGGCAGAATGGAGCTCATCAAGTTCTCTCCTTAGGCCAGCTTGAGGAGTGTGGAAAATAGAGCGTTCGGGATAGAAAACCTCATCAGAAGTCCCCAGACCATACACCCTAGACGATGACCTTTTCTTTTTGGCAACTAAGTCAACCGCCTTTAGGTAATTTTTATTGAGATCCGGTGTCTTACCCTTCTTGAGATCTTCATCATTAAGTTCTTTGTACAAATTCTGCCAAAACAAAATTGAGAATTGTTTAAAAGTATAATATTAATTATGAATAATACAATATTTAAATTTAACTTACATCGATTTGTTTGTTGATATCAGTGATAAGCAACCGCTCACCCCCTTCCCCTCGCACACCCTTAGTGCGAACCAACATGCTATGTGGAGTTAAATCCACATCTCCAGTAAATGAATAAAATACTAAAGTTGTTTACCATAGTATCATCCCATAGTGAGTTCTTCAAACCCTCTGGAACCTCGTTCCACGCGTGCAATATGGAAATCTTGCGAACAGATAGGCCTACTTGTTATCCATATTGCCTACGCCACTTTCCACATGGCTGACCCAATGCGTTGTATTCGAGGTGCATAGAGTCCGTCACTTTGAGGTTTTTCGTAGGATCTCGCCCTTTCGTTTCTTATATGTAACTGTTCTTGTAGGAGCATCTAGGTCTTTGACCATATCATTAATTGGAGAGCATCTTCAGCCGATTGCCCGTATCTAACAAGTGCGTCGTCATCCTCATTGGCATGATCATCATCATTTATGTCATTTTTCTTTGTCGGATCATAGTCCTTATCCGACTCACTATGAACATTATCATCCAAAATATCAATCTCGGGCATAATTTCGTCTCTGAAAAGATGTATTGTTGATAAAGTACCTGAAAAATATAAATAGAAATACATTAGAACATGTTTGAGCTTCAAAACACTTAAAATCGCAACTTAACACGTAATTTCAAGCATATGACAATTATTTTCGATTCTAACCACTTCAACAAAATAATATGTACCAAACAATGTTGTGTGCCTAGTTTCATGCATAACAAACCAAGTTTAAGCTATTTAACGCGCGAAAGTGACAAAAATCCTTCAAAACACTTAAAAACGCAACTTAACACGTAATTTCAAGCATATGACAATTATTTTCGATTCTAACCACTTCAACACAATAATATGTACAAAATAATGTTGTGTACCAAGTTTCGTGCATAACAAACCAAGTTTAAGCAATTTAACGCGCGAAAGTGACAAAAAGCGTTCAAAACACTTAAAAACGCAACTTAACACTTAATTTCAAGCATATGACAATTATTTTCGATTCTAACAACTTCAACACAATAATATATACCAATTAGTGTTTTGTGCCAAGTTTCGTGCATAACAAACCAAGTTTAAGCTATTTTACAACCGAAAGTGACAAAAACGCTTCAAAATCGTCAAAATCGCAACTTAACACATAATTTCAAGCATATGACAATTATTTTCGATTCTAAAAACTTCAACACAATAATATATACCAAATAGTGTTGTGTGCCAAGTTTCGTGCATAACAAACCAAGTTTAAGCTATTTAACGAGCGAAAGTGACAAAAACGCTTGAAAACCGTTAAAATCGCAATTTAACACATAATTTCAAGCATATGATAATTATTTTCGATTCTAATACCTTCAACACAATAATATATACAAAATAGTGTTGTGTGCCAAGTTTCGTAAATAACAAACCAAGTTTAAGCTATTTTATGCGTGAAAGTGACAAAAACGCTTCAAAACCTTTAAAATCGCAACTTAACACATAATTTCAAGCATATGACAATTATTTTCGATTAATCGGGTCATGGGACAAAATTTAAGCTTTGTATTTAAAATCGCAACTTAACACAAAACAAACCGAGTTTAAGCTATTTTACGCACGGGTCAAATTCTTAAAATAATATAAATTACGATTGATCGGGTTTGGTCATGGGCCGAAATTTAATTTTAGCGGGCACCCTTAACCTGCTTAAAATGGAAATATATACTTTTTTGGGTTTTCATTCTTTTTATTTTGAAATTTTTTATGTTTTCGTTATGTTTTATTATTGCATAAACATTAATTTTATCAAAAATGTGTCAGGTTCTATTACTAAATTACGGTTCGCACTTTGCGTTTAATAGTAAAAATATTTGGAAATTCGGTAACTTCTGCTTGACAGTAACACCATCAATAATACCTGACTTCAGCATGATTACCATATTCTCGAGTAATGTATTGAGTACATATATGCAAAAGATTCAGAATGTATAGATGCATGAAATGCAAGTATATTATTATGTTTATCAAATTCATGCTTGAGGTATTAGAGAGTAACATTATAAATAGTTAATAAAACTTCTGATGAAATTCAATCACCAAAATGATAGTACTTAATAAATCTGGGCAACTTTTGTTATTCAATTCCAGAAACAATGCTAATTAAGTTCTACCCAACAAAATCGAGTACCCGATGTCCCGACCTGACTTATCAGGGTACCCAGATAAATTGGGCCGGGACACGAGCCGTTAATAAAGTTACCCGACTAACCGGGTACCTGGCTTTCCGAGTACCCAAAATGCCGGGTACCCGCTAATGAACACCCCTACCTGTGGTATGTGATTACTTAAAAGGTAGTCATTTGCAAACAATTGTGTTATATTAAGTAGTTTTTTGTAAATAAATTTTAGATAAGGTAGTTTTTCAAAATAGGTAGTTTCATTTGTGAGAGAAAAGGAGACTCATTTTTCATTTCATTTAAAATTAAAATTGAGTTTTTATGAGATAAAAGAAGACTCCTTCTTTATTTCATTTGAAATTAAAATTGAGTTTTTATAAGATAAAAGGAGACTTCTTTCTCATTTTATTCCATTAAAATAATCGATTGAATGAAAGAAGGATAATCTTTCATTTATATCATACAACATCCACTCAAGAGACAAAAGAATTAGTTTTCACTCAAATAGAAAATCCTCACCATTGTGGTTGCTCTAACAGTCACCTAAAGACTTATGGTTGCCTTTACTATGTTTCCCCACTTAGACAAAAACGTACCAAGTTTGATCCTAGGCCTGATCCGTGCATCTTTATTGGTTATCCTCGTGCACAAAAAGGGTATATAGTTTATAATATGCACTCTAAAAGAATACTTGTATCTAGAGATGTCACTTTTCAAGAGAAATACTTTCCATATCACAACATTGGCCAACATAATTCTCCTTTTGCCTATTTCTATCTTCCTACTTCATCTACTCCTAGCTATACTCCTACCTATTCCACGCTACCCATTGCAAGTACTGCCTCTATTTCTACTTTTCCTTATTACCCTTCACATATGACCCCTACCACTAATACATTCTTATCTCCTACCATTTTTCCTCATGCTCCTTCACACGTTCCTACACCTCCTATACCCAATTTTACACACACTTTACTTTCTGACAACACAACACCTAAACCCTCACATCATTCCACACCTTCTGACCCTAGTATTTTCCCTCCTTTAACACGCAAATCCACACACCCCCATAAGCCTCCTTTATACCTTTCAGATTTTATTTACAACGCAACAAAATGGTGAAACATAGTAACTTATAATGAACTACCTATTCCATCTCAATTACATATTGCTACTACTTCTCAAAAACATGAACCTAGTTCATATAAGGAAGCTGCACAGGACCCTAATTGGTAGCTTGCTATGCAACATGAAATCTAAGCCCTTGAACAAAACAACACCTGGAGCTTATCCCTCTTCCTTAAGGTAAGAAACCTATTGGTTCAAAATGGGTATACAAGGTTAAACTTAAGTCCGATGGTAGTCTAGGGGTGAAACTTATTCGAATTAAAACAGCAAATCGAACTAGACCAAACCGAATAACAAATATGGTTTAGTGATTTTTAAATTTTGTTTGGATTAGGTTTGAAAATTCAAAAACCGAAATATTAAGGTTTGGATTAGGTTTGGAATTTTCAAAAACCGCAGAACGAATTTCTAGACCGCAAGCCGAAATATTTAAGAAATTACATAAAGCCTACTAACATTAATGTATTAGCCCAGACCCAATACATTCTAAACCTAATAAATTGAAAACCATAACCCTTGATAATACATGTACTACCGCCGTCCCACTCCTACACTTGTTTAGTATTTTGCTAGACTTTGTTTAGTATTTTGCAATATTTGTTATTTTGAATGACTTTGTAAGACATTATCTCTAATATTATTAATCTTGTATGATTTGCTATTGTCTTAATTATTGTAATTGTAGTATAAATTGTTATTCGGTCCAAAAAGAAAAATTCGATCGAGGAAATTCGGTCTGGGCGGTTTGGTTTGGTATACAAATAAAAAATGCGGTTCGATTTGGTTTGGTCTAGAAACTAATTTGGTTTGGTGTTGGTCTGAAAATATGGAGACCGAATAAAATATGGTTCGATTTGGTTTCGATGAAAGTCCAAACTGTAGACCGAACTTTCACCCCTATTTACAAGCACCATCCAACCTTATTTGTCGCCTCAAAAAATTCCTGTACGACTTGAAACAAGCCTCACGTCAATGGTTTGTTCGTCTAACTAATTAATTATTTCATAAAGGATTTATTCAATCTAATCATGACTCTTCTTTATTTATTAAATATACTGCTTGTTCTTTTACTATTGTTGCAGCGTATGTGAACGATATCATCCTTATAGATAATAACATTGTTTCAGTCTCTCAAATCACATCTTCACAAAACGTTCAGCATTAAGGATTTAGGGCGGTTACACTATTTTCTTAGCCTTGAAGTAATTTATCTTCCTGATGGCATTGCACTTACAAAAAAGAAGTTCAATTCTGAGCTTCTTAAAGAATATGGTATTACAAACTTTAAAACTATTGCCAGTCCCCTTCCCCTTCACTTAAAATTACAAACTGATACTTCTCCTTTATATTCTGATCCTGCTCAATACAAATGCTTAGTTGGGAAATTAAACTTCCTTACTCACACAAGATTAGATTTGGCATTCACTGTTCAGGCCTTGAGTCAGTATAAACAAAATCCCACAATCATTCACTTCTAGACTTTACACATACTTTTGACTATGTTGCTAGCACACCAGGTTAAGGCATTCTTCTCAATGGCTCAGCTCAGCTTACTCTCCATGCCTACTCAAACTTAGATTGGGGCTCCTATCTTGATACACGAAAATTAGTAACAGTTTACCTCATTCTTCTTGGAACTTCACTGGAAGCTGGAAATCAAAAAAGAAAGCCACCGTATCCAAGTGATCCACTGAGGCAAAATATAGAGTTATGGCAATTGTGGCTTCCGAAATCACATGGTTGGTTAGAAGCCTAGAAGAATTAAGTGTGCAAGATTTAAGACTTGTGACTTTAGCTTGTAACAATCAATATACCTTGCAAATTGCCCATAACCCTGTGCTCCATCAACGAACAAAGCACATCGAAATCGACTGTTACTTCACGAAGGAAAAAGTTATCGAGGGTCTCATTCAGCTCATTTACATACCCACTCATGCTCAGCATGCGGATGCTCTCAAAAAATTCTTACCTTCAACAAAGATCCAACCTCTCATGTCCAAGCTTGGCATGCTTCACACTAATCCAAGCTTGAGGGGTGATGTTGAGACTCCTACTGTTACACATTAGTTTATTCCTTACATTTGTTATTTAGTTGTTAAGGTTGTTTGTGGTATTGCCACCTCATCCTACTTATTTGTATTTTCCTATATAAACATTCTTCTCGTTGGCCTCTCTGTAATAATAAGATACTTAATTCATTTAATTCAGATCATTTTACTCTTCAAGACTAGTAACAGTTAGCATTTTGAGGTTCAATGTGATCACGATTTGCTAAAGTGAGTTCATTTTTCATTATATCCCTTTTGTTATTGTCCTATATAAACTTTCTTCTTTCAATGCTTCATTTTTCATAATAATTTCAAAATTTGACACATTTGAGGTAACACTAGTGGAAAAAAAGCTATTGGCTGCTACTTATTGGCTGCGGTTTTTAGGCACACGCAGCCAATATGAGTAAAAAAAATGTGGCAAAAAAAAAATTAACAAGGGCTGCGGTTTTGTCTACTGTCCGCAGCCCCAAACTGTAGCCAAAAAAAATAGGTAAAGGGCTGCGGTTTTTATTAGTGTCCGCAGCCCAAAACTAAAGCCCAACCCAAGAGGCGCCTCACTTAATATATGTACCCCTCTTCAAAACCCTAAACACGGCATTTTCTCTCACTTCCCTCACTTCTTCATTCTGAAAACCCTAAACGATGCCATTTTCTCTCACTTCCCTCACTTCCTTCCTTCAAAACTAAAACTTACGTACAGAAATTGTTGATGGTTCTAATTTCGTTTTTTACTTTAATTCTCTAATAGCTTCTTCCTTCATTCCCAAGAGGCGCTCCATGGTCTTCTAATTTCGAGATCTGTAAGTAAAGTTAAAAAAAATTACAGAAATTGTTCAACGAAGGTCTGTAAAAAACTTCGTTTGTAACTTGGATTGTCGAAGTTTTGTAAAGATCTGTAAAGATGAAGATGATTCTTCGTTTGTAACTTCGTTTGTAAAGATCTGTAGAAACTGTTCAACGAGATTTGTAAGTTGGATTGTCGAAGATCTGTAAAGATGAAGATGATTTTTTTTTTGTATTTTTTCTCGTTTTTTTTGTAATTTTTTTCGTTTTTATGTAATTTATTTCGTTTTTTTTGTAATTTTTTTCGTTTTTGTTAGATTTATTTGTTGTTAGATTTATTTGTATTCGAAAATTGTTGAAATTTGATCTGGGTTGTTAGATTTATTTGTATTCGAAAATTGTTGAAATTGTTGTTAGATTAATTTCGAAAATTGTTGTTAGATTAATTTCGTTTTTGTTGTTGATTAATTTCGTTTTTGTAACTCCAAATATCACGTTCTTAACATTCAGATCTAGATTATTTCATGTTTCTCTTGTTCTTGCTTCCCAAGTATAAAATGAATTTTAAAAAAAAATTTGAAAATGGGGTAAGGGTTGCGGGCATTATGTCCGCAGCCAATAACTTTATCTTATTTGCTGCTACTCCAAGGGCTGCGAGACAAAACCGCAGCCCATACCCATAAAAAGCCCGCAGCAAATAGAGATTTTTCCACTAGTGTAATTATTTTGGTAATTAAATGAGGTTGTATGTTCTTATAGTTGATGTTGAAGTTTAATATTAATCTATGAGGTTGCTTTGATGTTATTTCATTTAATGATGTTATTCTTAATGTTAAATTTTCACTTTTATTGAACAAATCGAATTGAGTTGAATATAATTGGTTAAGTAAAATGAATTGAATATACTTTATTAATTGAATATACTTGATTTAAGAATGAAGTGAACAATGAAGTTGAAGTTGCACAATGAAGTGAACAAATTAACCTATGGATGATGTTGTTGTTAATGAATGTTTCTGTTGATGTTGAACAATGAATGTTGATATTGATTTTTATGTTGAATTATCATAAGTAAGAATGTATTAATGAACAAATGTTTATGTTGATGTTGGACAATGAATGTTAATGTTGATGTTAATAAGTAAGAATGTATTAATGAATGAATATTTATGTCGAGTTCAGATGTGAAATGTGTATAAATTAAACAAATAGGATGGAGAATCCTAGTGCTCTAGATCCTTCCTAGTTAGTTTCACAACCTACCCATCGTTCACATTTCATATGAACCGGACAACTAGAGTCCGACACATTACTTCAGACTCGACAGTACCCATCGGTAGTAATGAAATGGCCCGTAGATAATAGGATTTTGAGATACGTGTGTGAAACCTGTTTATATGGTACTCACCGAGTAGGTCAAATACCATTAGATCGAGGGATGATTACAAGTTTAGTTGAGCGATAGAAACCTGAGACACACACGTTTCATTTTTCGGTGGGTGAAGCGACCATCACATTGCGTTATCTTGCTATACTTACCGACTTACTAGTGAGTACGAGGACAGTCACTGGCCGTAGTCCGTGCCATACGAAAGAGCGTATACATAAGATGTTCAGGGTCCTATTGCCAGGCGAAGCAATAATTGGGTCTTTAGTGAAGACGACATAGATGCTTAACACCATTAGTCATTTACCGGCCCCAGCGTTGAGGATGAAGTTATAGAGCGTTATTTATTTGTTTGTCGACAAATGTGGATATCAAGTGCAAGGAATCTATTTAGAGCACCTTGACCAAGACTGGGAAGACATCGCGTCCTACGGTTGGGCCAGTGCCACACTTGCTTTCCTCTACAGACATTTGCGTCGACCCGCCTTGATCAAGAGAGGGAATTAGCAAGTGACATTGCAGGTACATTGGTTATTCTACATGTAATACAAAACCTTAGCTATATTTACATTAAAATGGCGTTATTTAATAATTTAACTTATATTTCTTTGTGTTATGCGGTTGTGGATATGGGAGCATATTACTTTTTGCACTCCTGCTGTCTTAATGCGACGACGTAGGGAAGATGACGAGCAACGTAATCTCCTCCATGTTGAGCTAGAGCATCCCGTGGAGGACGATACATATGGATCGAGATGGCTCGTGCCTTGTTTGACGCATTTGATCACCTCACGAGGTGTATATGTCTGTTGTGATTCAGTTGATCGTATGGTCAGTGTACAGGTAATTTGATTGTTTTTCGGTTCACAACAATTTATTTCATTTCTCAGTTTCAAGTAATCCTTGTTTTATATCGTAGATGATATGGGACCCGTATCCCCCACAGAGGGAAGAAGATGATGAGTGGCGTGTTCGAATGCCTACGATCTTTTTTGACGTCGTTGAAAAACACTACCCTGAACGAGTCATGCGTTAGTACAGTTTACGCCAAAAAAGGCCGATCCACTAGAAGACCACTGCATGCGGTACGAGGTCAATCGTGGGATGAAAAAGCCATCGTGAACTGGGGTGCGTATCACCAGGGATACATCGAGATGTGGGATGGACGTGAAGATTACATAGTTGAGAGGGACAAGATTGGTGAAATGATGGATTTCCATGATGACTATCTCAATTGGTATCGTAAAATTACTAGAAGATTCATCAGTTGAAAATATGAACCAGAGCGGCCACTCCCTCTGAATTAGGGATGGTCATGGGGCGAGACCCGGACCCGGACCCGGACCCGGACCCTTTTAATTTTTTGATATCCAGACCTGGATCTAGACCCTAAGGGTCCAAAATTTTCAAACCCGGACCTAGACCTTCCGAATCTGATGGGTCTAGGGTCCTTAATGGGTCCTTAGTGGGTCTAAAAAAAGTCTCTTTGATTTGTCAAATTTGAAACATTTGTAAGTCATTATGTTTTTTCGTATATTTGTAAGAGAGTTATTATCGTATTTTAAAAATATTTAATACTAATTTAACATCTAAACTCGCATAGCGTTACCCATATATGCTTAAATTCTATTATAAACACTAGTTCGAGTCCATGAAATAAGGATAATTAGGTTAGCGCTTATGATTATATGAAAGAAAAGTGTTGGGGGCAGAATTCATATATAGAAGACAAATAAAAATAGACAATCAAATATTTATAAGGGTCCGAGGGGCGGGTCCAGGGTCTGGATATTAGACCCGGACGTGAACCCGCCTATTAATTTTTAGATTCAGATACGACCCGGATCCGATGGGTCTCAAAAAATAAGACTCAAACCCTTAAAAAAGGGGTGGGTCTGGGGTGGGTCCAACAGGGTCCTAGACTACATGCTCTCTGGCTTGCCATTACAGGTCTTGGTGAGTCATTTCTCTTTATATATAATTCTTATAATATTTAATGTTAACCTAATTTAATTGAAATTGTTCTTTGTAGACGCGAAATGTGCTGAGCATTCGCGACTACATGCATTCACAGCAACATGTATGTCATGAACAGTCAAACGAAGTGGTCAAGAGGTGCGATAGTGTAATGATAGGCCTTGAATATGAGTAGGGATGGCAATGGGTCCGACACAGCTCGGACTATCCACCCTCCGAGTTTGCTCCGAATAAATCTTGGACTATTTTTTTCAGTCCACCTCCACTCGGAGTCGGAGTATGCATACTCCAACATTGCTCCGACTCGGACTCTCGGACATCCGGCGGACTTCGGATTATTATCAAGATTTATTTTTATCGATACTACATTTATGATTTTAAAGCACGAAAAAATTAATATAGATTAGTCTTCAAAGTCAACTTTAATAAGAAATATTAGTTTTGCAATTACAATAAGTCAATAAACAAAATAGTTCTGAGTTCCCTAAAATTACATTAACAAACATTTTTTTTTGAAATGACATTAAAAATTACATAAATGATGAAGTCTTCAATTCTTCATGCTTAACATTACAACATCATTCTTCTTCTATAGCTTCTACATCCCCGTCTTCAAAAATCGGGGCATATTGAAGGGGATTTGCTTTAGCGTCTACAAATTAGAAATAACAACATTAATAAATAATATAATTATATAATTTCTTAATTGTACGTACTGATGTAAAAAAATTAAGTACCTTTGAATTCCATACGCCTCCAACTTTGAAGGCACATCAAAGCTTCGACAGTCTCAGGAAGAAGCCTACTACGATGAGGTCCAATAACTCTACCACTAGTGCTAAAAGCACTCTCAGAAGCAACAGATGAAAAGTTTAGGTTACCGAGTAAAGAAGAGTGGAAAATGGCAAGTGACATTTTTGATAAATTGGCATTGTTTAGTAGGACAACTGAGGCTTTTTCCGGTAAAAAGTATCCTACTGCCAATCTTTACTTTCAAAAATTATGTGAAATAAGGCTCAACTTAAGAAGATGGTTGTGTTGTGGAAATACAGTAATTGAGTCTATGGCTAAAGCAATGATTTTAAAGTTTGATAAGTATTGGGAAGTGGTAAACGGCATGTTGTCTGTGGCTTCAATATTGGATCCAAGAAGAAAATTTGAATGTGTATCTTTTTGTTTTGAACTTCTTTGTGAAGATACTGCTACATTAGAAGGTGAAAGGATATTAAGGATTTTGAAGGATTTGGTTAATGAATATGAGACAGTACCTATTGAAAATGTTACTCCTTTTTCACCCTCATCACATTCAAACAAGTATAATAAGAGGATAATTGATGATTCAAGTGATGTTGAGGGCTTATGGGAAAAGCATGTTTCTAGCCAACCAAATAAAAAGCCATGCAAATGTGAATTAGAGATATATTTAGAGGAGGAAAGACTCGTGGTGGATGAAAACAAATTCAACTTGTTGGCATGGTGGAATGCGGAATCGAGTAAGTTTCCTACACTTTCTAAGATTGCTAAAGACATACTTGCAGTGCCTATTTCAACTGTTGCTTCTAAGAGTGCTTTTAGCACTAGAGGTAGAGTTATTGGACCTCATCGTAGTAGGCTTCTTCCTGAGACTGTTGAAGCTTTGATGTGCCTTCAAAGTTAGAGGCGTATGGAATTCAAAGGTACTTAATTTTTTTTTTGGCAAAGTAAGTATTATAAAATGCCAGAGAAAAAGATAGCCGAAGCTTACAAATGTCCAAGAGACTGAGAAGACTAACCAATCTAAGCTTCTAAGGGACAGGCCCTCGTCATTCGCTAGGCCGGAAAGACAACTCCAAAAAGAGAACGCATTTCCTTATTTAAACAGTGAAGATTTATCTCACTGAAGAGTTACAAAGACTAATCAAATCAGACTACCCTAAGCAATTTATACATACAGTGTTCTAAAACAAATTGAATTCACTTCCGAAGCTAGGACCAAAACAGAAGCAGAACCATAACAGCATCAGGCTCCAGTTAGCACTAAGTAACAGCAGTAAACCGAGTGCAGCAGCAAATGATCAGCAGAGCTTGCATCGGTTGTACTCCAAAACATATCATAGCTAGAAGATAACCACCATTATTCAGAAACATCAGCAGCAGCAATTCAACACAAGTTGATCAGTGCACTGAGAATTCTCAAAACAGACTTCCTTATCATGTCAGCCCAATCTCAAAACATTACAGTGGGCTATCCAAAAAATCAAAAAAAAAAATCAGTAGCCACACTCATAGAGAGCACTACCGGACATAACAAATAGAGTGTTTAATCCAGCAAGCCAGCAGATTTCAATACCCAACAAAGAACAATTTAACAAGTGACACACAAAGAGTACAGCAGACACCAAGCTATGGATTTGTTGAAGGAAAGCAGCATCATGAGCAGCACTAGTTTCCTCACAGTACGCTCCCAATCAACACGGACCAAAGCGTATATGGTTGAACCCAGCCTATGATTCTCTTTGCTTGAAAGAAGGGAAGGAGTAGCAACCCAAATTGATACCCTCAAGATACAAAACTGCAGGGCCAGTTCATACATAAGCCAAGACAAACCCAATCAGGGAAGCCAGCATCAATCATCTCAATCAAACACCACCCAAGCTAGTTGGGGGGTCAATTCAAGGCATTCAGGGAGTTCGAAAATGCAGTAAGCCAATACTTTACTGATACAGACCAATACATTACAAATCAAACTAATACAAAGCCAATACTTTACATATCAAACTATAATCCTTACTTCAAATTAGGGTTAAGACATGAGAAATCGTCAATTAGTTTGATAAATCGACATCTCCAATTGGTATTATACACATTCAATTACTGATACAGACCAAACCTGGGAGTAGTGGGACTCCATTAAAATGGCAGCACAGCCTTTGAAACATGCCAGAGACTTGATTTTGGTGCGGGACTCTACCCTTCAGCAGAAATTCGAACAACCTCTACTTTCCTGAAACGGTTGATTCTGGGTAACCTTTAGGCCTCAATAGATCAAGGTTTCTGGGACAAAACCCGATACTAGAAGATGCGAGCCTACTTTCGATTGCATCTAGACCATAAGTGAGATTTGACAAACGAATTTAGGGATTTAGGGTTCAACCCATAGGTGGGTATCTGAACAGCCACAAACCGTGCCAGAGGTGATGAAGTTCTCCATGATAATGGCGGCTTCCATCAAAACGGCCAGAGAAAAAAATTAGGGATTTAGGGTTTACCTGGGAACTCAACTAGCACCCTGATGTAGGAGCTAAAAAGATGGCCCTAAAGATCAGAGGGGGGTACCCAGCACGCCGGTGAACTCTTCCTCCCTCGGTGGTCGGCCTCGCAGCCTGTGCGG
The DNA here is from genome assembly GCA_019776075.1 of Amaranthus palmeri. Lineage (NCBI taxonomy): Eukaryota > Viridiplantae > Streptophyta > Magnoliopsida > Caryophyllales > Amaranthaceae > Amaranthus > Amaranthus palmeri. The sequence goes on from JAAKBH010001033.1 coordinate 44,770, forward strand.
CATGGCAGGGGCAGAATCGCCCTACAGGGGAGGATCCTAGAGATAGAGAAGAGAGAGAGACGGCTCCAAAGTTTGATCTATTATTATTATTATTATTATTATTATTATTATTATTATTATTATTATTATTATTATTATTATTATTATTATTATTATTATTATTATTATTATAGTACTTAATTTTTTTTATCAGTATGTACAATTAAGAAATTATATAATTATATTATTTATTAATCTTGTTATTTCTAATTTGTAGACGCTAAAGCAAATTCCCTTCAATATGCCCCGATTTTTGAAGACGGAGATGTAAAAGCTATAGAAGAAGAATGATGTTGTAATGTTAAGCATGAAGAATTGAAGACTTCATCATTTATGTAATTTTCAATGTCATTTTTAAAAAAATGTTTGTTAATGTAATTTTAGGGAACTAAGGACTATTTTGTTTATTGACTTATTGTAATTGCAAGACTAATATTTCTTATTAAAGTTGAATTTGAAGACTAATCTATATTAATTTTTTTGTGCTTTAAAATCATAAATGTAGTATCGATAAAAATAAATCTTGATAATAATCCGAAGTCCGCCGGATGTCCGAGAGTCCGAGTCGGAGCAATGTTGGAGTATGCATACTCCGACTCCGAGTGGAGGTGGACTGAAAAAAGTAGTCCGAGACTTATTCGGAGCAAACTTGGAGGGTTGATATTCCGAGCCGAGTCCGACCCATTGCCATCCCTAGCACTTACCTAAGAGAAAAATAATAAAACCATATACTTCCCCCATTTCATATTTGGCAAAAATTGCATTATACATTCGCCACTCTTAATTTGTGATTAATTCTTAATCTATAGATAAAATATAGTTAAGATCTTGTTTGATTCTTCTCATTATAAAGATTATTAATATCAATTTTTATAATTTTTTATGATACATTGTTAGAGATGTTATAAATTAAATTAGTGCATTAAACTGCGTAAAAGTAAATATTGCAAGTAAATTGAAACAAGGGAAATAATAACCTTCAAAAAATAGAGTAAAAGGTAGAATCTATTCTATAACTATTACTAAAATAAAACACGCTTACATCATTACCTTTCAAAATTACTTACGTGTCGCTTCCTCATTAAAAATTTCCCCTCCTAAATTAAATGATGATGTCATTGTTATTATTATCTTTGACTTTCTATTTTATTATTTTGAGTATGTTATTTTTCTTATTAATTTTTTTTATTTTTTTGGGTCAAATCATATTTAATGTATTAGTAAACTATTTATTATATTTCATTTATTTTAATTATTTATAAAATATTTTCAATTTTATTTGTTAAATGAATATTATTTGGATATTTTGAGTTAGTTGTAACGTAATATACTCTTACTAGTATAGAAACTCGTGCAATTTACGAATTTATGAGTATGAAATATATAAAAACATAACTTCAAAGAATAAAGCAAGTATATATTATCATGATTAAATTTATATAGAATACATGAGTTTTTCATTCAATTAAATATATCAAATTTCAGGTCATTTATGTAGAATTGCTATAATAAATTATACTCTATATTATACTTAATTTAGTTCCAATTTTCAAAATAATCATTTTCTAAATTAGGTAAATATTGTCATGTAAACAAATATTGTCCACTAAATTAATTACATTTATCAAGACTCTTTAGGAGATAACACTTGGAATTTTCCATCATTTTTATAGTATTGTATGATCTTCAAAAAAATCAAATTCTAAATTAGGTAAATATCGTCATGTAAACAAATATTGTCCACTAAATTAATTACATTTGTCAAGACTCCTTAGCAAATGACACTTGGAATTTTCCTTCATTTTTATAGTATTGTATGATGATATGATTTTAAATTAGGTAAATATTGTCATGTAAACAAATATTGTCCATTAAATTAATTACATTTGTCAAGACTCCTTAGGAGATAACACTTGGAATTTTCCATCATTTTTATAGTATTGTATGATATGATCTTCAAAATAATCAAATTCTAAATTAGGTAAATATCGTCATGTAAACAAATATTGTCCACTAAATTAATTACATTTGTCAAGACTCCTTAGGAAATGACACTTGGAATTGTCCTTCATTTTTTATAGTATTGTATGATGATTAGGATTTGTTTTTGTTATTTATACCCTTGGCTTCTTAAATTCAATGATTAATTCTAATGTGATTTTGGTTGTCACTATCTTTATATATTTTTATGGGAAAAAAATTATCTTTGTCGTTTAAACCAATAAATTAATTTTTTTACATATTTCTATATTTTTATATTTGGTTTTAAAGTAATAATTATTTAATACTTCTACAAATTAATGTAATAGTTATTTTTGTTAGCAAAAATTAATATGCTATTTTCTAATAAAGAAACTTATAGTTTCTTATTGTACTCGGGATACAAATCATTTGATCTTTTATTAAAAATAAAAAAATTATAAAATTATAAATATAATTATATTACGCACAATGCAAAATATGATATAATGTACGTAGTGTATACAACTGTTTAGAGTGAAACGAAATATAAATATAATACACTAATAGGTTAGAAAGTTTGATAAAATCGTGCATCACACGGGCACTATCTACAACTGTTCAGAGTGAAACGAAATATAAATATTATGCTAAAACATTCAGCAAATTTCATTTTTTTCAAGAAATTTACAATTTAATCGAGTTTCGATGCAACTATTCATGCGAAAGGCATCAAGCCAGTGCCCCTTTTCGCCTATTAAATGGCCTTAATTGGCCTTTACAAAAGAAAATAGCGAATCACAATTTGAAACCCATAAGTTAATTGCATTTCCATTCCAAGCAAAAAAGTTCCCTACATCATGTTGTATTTATGTAATGACCTCTTTAACGAATTAATAATCATCCAATTCAATAACCTGATTGGCACCCTTATTTGTTAAGTTTTCGAGCTCCGAATTGAGTTCAATGATTCGCTTACGAATTTTCTCCCCTCTGTCCGGCAATCTTGAAACGCTAGCCTGCGGTATACAAAGATAACAAAAAGCAATAATCAATAACAAAGAATTATGAGTCAGTTGACAAAAAATCAAACAGTGATGCATTTGCATTGGCTTTTTAATATGTTCAATTGCAAAAAGCCATTACAAACTTGGGACAAACTTAAAAAAAAATTAAAAAAAAAAAACAACTTCGCGTAAGTTCCAACTTCCAACCTAACTATTGTTTGCAGATCAAGAACAATGAACCTTTGAAGTCTAAGAGCATTGATTATGGTGACAAACTGTGATAGAATATATTAGGCACGATTAAGGATGCTAAAGAAAAAACTTCAGTAGTAAAAGCCAAAGAACAAATAAGATAGTATCAGATTTTGGGAAACTGCAAGGCTCCCAAACAAAGTTTAATACAATTCATTTCAAAAGCTGCTAAGCGTTATTATGGTAGAGGTATATATAGCCATAATGGACTAACAACCTGATAAAGATTCTCTTTTAGGGCATGCTTGAATTGGATGTAAATATTTAAGGGAGAAATAATGTCAAACTAATGAAGTGAAAGCAAATACAGATGCATTTAAAGTAGTTGAGATAGTTATGAAGGAGGTAAAATGAGCGTGAATACAAAATAATGAAGGTAAAAGAAGATGATTTTCCCTAATATGGAAATAATACATTCCCCTCCCCTAGGATAAATATTTACCCCACATTTGCAACCATTCTTCCACCTCTACAACAATTAAATTTCAGTAATTTCACCCCCTAAATATTTACTCCCAATACAAGCATGTCTTAGAATGACTCACTCTAATAGATTTGCTAACAACTCGACCCCATATCAGCAGTAATAGAAATGTTAAAAAAAAAAAACCAATATTATCGTGTAAAGTCAGTAACATCTCCCTTAGCATCTGTTGCCTATTTGTTACGTCAATCTCTATTCATTACACAAACATATTTGAGAAGTTAAGAAGCCATATAGGTTCTTAGTTTTAAAAAGCGCGAGGTGCACCGAGGCGCTAAAGGCCCTTCGAGCCTAGGCGCAAAGCGCAGGGCGAAGACGCGAGCTTTTTATATGCAAGGCGCACTTTTTCGCTAAAGCTTAAAATTCAATTTTAAAACATATATAATACTTCAAATAACATGATATTCATACTTTAGTATCAACAAACTTGAATACATTCATTATTCTTGCGTCAAATACCACTTTAGCACAAAACTATTATAATGAGAATACGAAGAATTCACAAAGTTATGTTCTTCTTTGCATGCCTTTGGTTTTTCATAAAAAAAGAACGACTTTTCGAATTTGATACAGTGAATTAGAGTTTTTAGTTTTATTTCTTTTCCGAACAAATGAGGATAAGTTAATTACCCAACCCAACAAGGAGGCGCACCAGGCGCACCGGGCGCACGAGGCGTAAAGCGCATCGAGGCGCCCAAGGCGCACGCCTCTTGAAGTGGGCTTCGCCTCACCCAACCGAGGCGTTTTCAGCTGAGCCTGAGTTCGAGGCGCACGAGGCGCAAAGAGAGGCGCGCTTTTTAAAACTAAGTATAGGTTGCTATTCAAATGAAGTATCCCACAAACTCATCCTCATGGTCCGTTTCAAAAAAAGATAATATGAATATACGATTGAACAAAACAAGTCTCTATTTTTCATGAAAGATGAACTTGAGCACACAAGATTCTATTCAATATACTTGTAACCTAAAAATACCCAAAAAAAAGGAGACTTGATATTTCATAACAAACCGATTGAGCATGGACCCAGATATGATAAACCACAATAACTTTGATCAAAGCAAATATAAAAAGATCAACTCATTTGAACAAATATACAATCATCTAATTTAAACTTAACATTATAATGGTATTTGTCAAGTTTGATGGAACCATTGTTTCATTGCCTTAATATATTTACTTTCAAAGATGCTCATGAATGGAAGAACCTCAACCACAAGTCCCAGTGAAACGTCAATACAAATATAAGTCCAAGTTCTAATAGATCAAAAAAGTGTTGTATAGATGGTGTAAGTTAAGTGAAGAAGTCGAACCTTATTTGATAAATGTTGATAAAGAATATTGATTCTCTCCTTGATATCTGATTCACTTATATTAGTAGCAGATTGTGGAGAAGGATTTATCTTGTGGAGGTTTACATCCTTAGGATTAAATGCGTGTTGAGACCTGTAAAAGTATAATTAGCATTTAAAGAAGTTATTGATTCATATTTAAGAAAAACCATAAATCCAAATGTTATCATCTTCAAACGCAATTGAATTGAAATAATCATACCCATTAATAAAATGTTCAGTTGAAGAAGAAATAAACTTTGTATAAACTTGAGCTTTCGTTCTCCTGTGACACAAAATGTAAGGTAAAGACAATCTCATTACAAATGACATATTGAAGGACCTACAGGAATTTCCTTCACATGTGAAAAGTATTACATTAATGGATGTTCAATTCCTGACAAATGCTTTATCATTTATTTAGCAGAGGACCCATACTATTCGGATTAAGGATTTGCAATGTTCTTGTACGCCCTAAGGACCTTTTTCAGCTCAAAGACTATAATCATTTTTAGCTATCAAACATTTACTCAATTTTTCACTCTTGGTCGCATGAATTACATACTACAAATGGTTATAAATATGTCTCATCAGCCAAAGAGTGTAGTAGACCCTCACCTTGGCTCAATTTCTTCAACCGCAACTGGCGTTGGTTCAGTTTTCGTATAGAGCAAGCTGTGGTGGCTGACACCTCCAATGCCTAAAGATTCCAGGAAATTGATATGCACTCTCAAAAAGTCACTCCTGTTAGCAACAAGAATACATCCATTTACCAATGGTAAAAAACAGGAACTTATAAAATGGAGAACAAAGAGGAGAATGATAGGAATTTAGAAGTACAAGACAGTTACATTGAAATTTGATCGCCATGCTCTGCATGTAACTGCAGCTGAGTAGGAGAAACATCAAAACCATCTTCGGGAAGGCTGAAAAGTTCTTGAAGATCCTGGAAATGTTACAATCGTGGTTAAAGATCTAGATTATAACAAAGTAGCTTCATAACAATATAAAACATAGTTGAAAAACAAACCTGATGAGAGAAATAACGTGTTTGCTCTTTGTGCTCTGTGGCAGTTTTGAATAAGCCTCCCTTGAATATCTAATACATAATTTAGACGTTGACTATTTATCGAGCTGAACTTCAACAAAAAACAAAAATGACAGTCATAAAGGAGATAATAAAACCCAACCTGTTTTCTATATATTTTTTCTTCAATTGTTCCACATGTCATCAATCTGTAGACTATAACGTCTTTCTTCTGACCAATCCGATAAGCACGGTCTACACTTTGGTTATCCGTACTATATAGATAAAAAACAAAGCTCATCATTTGCTTCTATATGCCTACAAGAAATTCTAAGTGAACAAATAAAGGGTAATGGTTTTGTTTATAAACAATCGAAGTTCATGCTACATAATAAATAAATGTAATATCTCTAGCAATGTTTTGCAAAACTAGCACAACTGGCCAACTTTCACAATCAGCAGTTTGTAACTCCATAAGACTATGATAAAAACATTGAACCAGTAAAGAATTAGTATTTATTCAGCTTGCATTAAAGAAACTGTGTCTAAAGGTAAAAACCGTGTAACATTTAGTTACTTATTATGGAAATGACCAGCTAAATAGATAGGTATTAATTTTGTAATTGGCAAGAAATCATCAGATGTTAAGGTGTTTGTAGATACTACCCCTGCAAAGAATATACTTATGGATTTCAAGCCAAAAAACATGAAAAAACTAGGACAGCATATAGATACCTGCTTTAGGCACGCTTAGAAAATATATGAACAAGAAAATGAATATAAATAATTAGAACAAAAGGGACTTTTGCCCAAAAATTCATCGGAAGGCAATGCATTTTCCCTCATTCATACGTTTTTATGAATGTTTACTCCTTAAATGTTTACTCTTATGTCCCCCCTTTAGTTTGCTAAACCAAGGAAAAAAGGAAAAAAGAAAAGAAAAGAAAAGAAGAAAAAAAGTGGGTATATAAGTAGAGTGTGTAGGTGGGGTCATGTCCAAAAGAGATAATATTGCAAATCGTGTAGGATTGACTAAAATTTCACATGTAGCAAAATAAGGGTGAAGAAGGAAGTAAATCACAAAGTAAAGAAATTACTAATTGCATGTTATGTAAACTATAAGCCTCTGTAAATTTCATTAATTTCCAACAAAAATAGTTACCTAGGGTTCCATGCTGGATCTACAACAATTACACGATCAGCCTTTGTAAGAGTTAGTCCAAGACCACCGACTTGAGAGGTCAATAGGAATATTGGTGCGCCACGGCCTTCCTGGAATTCCTGATTATGAAAAAGAACTTCATGAAAATCTCCAACATAAACAAATTTTCAATCAAGAAAAAATAGATATAAAAACTAACATTTACTATCTTCAATCTATCACAAGCTTTAGTTGTGCCATCAATGCGCATGTAGCTAAAACCATTCATTGTCAGTGATTCCTGATCATACCAAAAAACTCTGTAAACACTCATAACAAACAGAATGCCAGACAAGATAATGAACTTAACTAAACCAAGGAAGAAGAATAGACTAGTATTCACAGAGCAAAAACCAAGCATAGCTTGGCAATTACCATAGAGCTATTTTTTTCAAATGTTTAATTTCAAGTTCATGAAAATTAAGAATTTATAAATGTATCTTATTATTCATTCTAAATGCATTTACTCCAATTCTTGAAGGCGATTACCTGAAATTGCCTAGAGGCTCATTAGGCACCATATTATGAATTAATGTACAACAAATATTAAGTAGACTATGCAGTTGAAACAGTTCACCAATATGAAAAAGGAAACATAGGTGTACAAAGCCACCATAGTATTATGGATAAGAAAACAACAGACATGTATTTCACTGTGCGCAAGGTTAGGAGGAAAAGCTCTTACTCAAAGTGTTGGAGTTGAGGTGTGACTTAGAGTCCACCAATGGAGTTTGGTGATGCTTGATCATGTTCAATGGTGTTTGATGATGAGTGGTGGTGTATGGATGTGAACATGTATGTGCATGGTATGATTAAGTGGTGTATGAAGTAGTTCCAAGTCATAAGATATCAAGACAACAACTTTATAGTGCTTGTATGCTGCTGCTCGACCCTCATCATCACCTACTCGAGTCGAGCCATAATGCTCGACTGTTCCAGAAACTATTGGACTGACGCTCGACCACGAAGATCACCCGCTCGACCTGCCCTGTAATGCTCGACCAGCGAGCGGGAAGCAGCCAGCAGGGTCTGTTTCTTGCAATAAAAGCTACGGGTCTCATTATGTATTGGGCCCACTCCCAATCATTAACCTAGATGCACACATGTATAAATACACCTCTCTACACTCATTTTTATGTAGATTCTACAACCCTAAGCCAAACACATAAACCCTTCTCTTCTCTCTTTTCTTCTTCTCCAAGTATTATTCTCCATTGTAAGAGTTCTTTGAACTCCATTGATATTTCACTTAATACAAGCAAGCTAACCACCACCAGAGGACGTAGCCCACATTGGGTGAACCTCGTAAATGTTGTGTCTCTTGTTTATTGCTTTCTTTCTATAATTCTCATTGCATTATGGAAGTGTTTGTTTGTTAGTTTGCATTGAACACCCTTACCAAAGGTCTTGGGTGTTTCTTAGGGATAAAGTTTGAGACTTTAGACCCTAGAGTGTTAATTATTTCACAAAGAAATTAGGAAAAATAAGAGCATAAAAAACCAAAATAAAATGAGATAAATGTATTCTCATAAAATAGGCATCCTTTAGGATACTCACTAGTAAGTGAGAAAACAATCATAACGAATTCCTCAAAGAAGAATAAAGGTCGACAAGAAAAGATTAAAAACCAACATGTTCCCGACTTTAATTATGTCCCACTCAACCCTTAGTTTGCTAGGCCGAGTTCTCAATCAAACTTGTTCCCACTTTTTGTTTTGTAAGAATTACACTTATAATTTTCTGCTTAGTGCAAAGAACAACCTCATTTAATTAATGTTTCATGCACACTTTACAATTATCATCTTAAACATAATTTATTTTTGTTTTTTAATGTTTTTTCCAATGTCGACAAGCAAGAAAAGAAGCAACCATATTTTCAGATGCTACCCGCCCTTGTCAAGACGCAAGACCGTTATGTGTATACTTGAAAAATAACAAACGCATATTACGAGGTATTTTACAAGTTTGAGAATTCAACCTGGATGAGATTGAGCATTTTACGAGTTTGAGAAAAAATAAGAACGTTATGCCCCTCGGGAATCAACTTTTCCTGCAAGGATTATAAATGTATTTTATAAAATATAACAAGCCAAAGAATAACAAAATAAGCTAAGAGGTACGATGTCCACACAAACCAATAAAGACATTATGAATGATATCTTGCATGAGAGATTGTCATGCTTCTCCTGAAATTCATCCTCTTCAGTTAGATTAGAGGCATGCATAGCTAATTTCTCAGCTAGGCCGCGCTCTTCGTTATTAAGCATTGAATCCATGCCTTCCAAAACATCTTCAGCCGCTTTCTTTGTTAAAAGATATGGATGGTCACAAATCTTCTTCAAAATCTGCGATTAAAGAGCTCTTAAATTAAATTATTTAGACAAAATATAAAACTATTTTAAAGAAACTTTTACGACCTCTACACAAAGGCAACACAAGGTAGATCGATCAATAGATACATTAAGGCGTAAAACAAAATCATTATCACCAGCACGAACACGACATTTAAAACAGCTAACAATATGAGCTCGCAATCGATTTAAACGTACATCCAACACTATAAACCACCTCAAAAATATCCAACAGTCTAACAAAATTTGCTCACATACATGAATTACTTGAAATAACAATTAGTAATTTATTTAGGAAAAATTACCCTCAATAATATAAAGTTTCAACTTTTTCCTTACAATACCAACTATTGATTAATCATGAATATTATGAACATTGGGGTATGTTTTCCTACAACATCCAGTTTTACTCATTACTTAGTAAAGGTCATTTCAAAAATAAATTAATTTTCAATTAAAAAGAAATCCCAACTCCCCCTTCTCCCACCTTTGCACCACCCCACCTTAACCAACCCCCAATGTCGACTCCCTTGCCACTCGTTCTCCACCATGACACTACCACATCCCCACCCTATTCAACCCCCACTGTCGACTCCACTGCCACCTCTCTCCACCCTAATTATTGGCCCAACCTCCCCTTCTCCTTTTTGGCCATCCTCGCAGCTATTACTCCACCAAACCCCTAAAACCATCCACCGTCACCTCCATCAAGAACTACCACCACCATTTGCCCCTCATACTTCACTCATCTTTGCAACCATAACCACCTCTATACCCTAAACTCTAAGGCTAAACCCCCCATATCTACCACATTCACGAGCCACCACCTCCCTTTTGCACGCCCTTACACCTTTAGCCACCATTGTCGGATATTTCTATTGTAGTCAATGTGGGTTGGTAATGTGGGTGTAGAGGTCAAAGTTGGTGGTGAATATTGGTGGATCTGTGATATGGGATTGTGGAGGTTAGACTTGAACAATCTCTGAAACACAATTTGCACATAGTGATGAGGAGTAAGGGGTGGGGCCGACAAAAGGGTGGATGACAGTGGGGGGACGGAGAGGGGAGGGGTGGTTGTGATGGAAAGGTTAAAGAAGGGGAGGGTGTGGCTGTGATGGAGGGGTTAGGCAAGGGGTGCTTTTATTTTTTTATTTCAATTTTTTGATTTTTAGGTAAAATGACTTGCAATAATGGGTTGCTAACAAGTAATGGATATTTGTGGAAAACATACCCTAAAGTTCATATTATTCAAGGTTAATCAATAGTTGGTATTATTGCAGGAAAAAAGTTAAAAGGTGGTATTATTCATAGTAATTTTTCCTTTTATTTATAGGATCCTTTGAGCACAAAAAATTATGCAAGTATAGTGAGATTTACAATAAATAACGCAAGTACTTTCTCAGTCAATGACAATAAACCTAAACACGAGCAATAAATAATATGTGCAAAGATACAATACCGTTAAAGCAGCAAGAGGAGAACCGTCAAAAGCTGAAAGAACTATTTCACTCTTCAGAAAGGCTTCATATAGTTGACGCTACACATTTTAAACAAAAGGATAAATAAGAGACTGCATGAGTTCCATTAACTTTTAAAATACATTATAGAGATTGCACCTGGCAGCTAGTCAATCTTAACCACACTATTATCTCATTCTTCTTGGACAATTCAACGTTTTCTCCAGAGGCATTACCACCAAATACTTCATTTTTCAAGCGTCTAAGAAAGTAAGGTTGAATGCGTTCTCTCAACGCCTGCAAATAGTTTATTTTAATAAGATAAAAACTAGAGATTTTAATTTAGCATATATCATGAGATAAGATCTACAACGAACAAATTATAACGCTCTTTTTCAATTGGTTCCTTTTATCATCAGATTTACTTCATCATATTCGATCTTGCCATAAGCTAACTGACATTATACTTCTTATTCATCAAAAAGACACTTCTGAGTTAGAACTAAAAGATTAAGCAAGAGTAACAGAAGATAAAACAAAGTATTACATGCCGCGATAAAAAACCAATACAATAACGAAGGAAGGTTATTTGTACATCCATTTCCAATTGTCAAAGAATCAATTATTATTTGACTGGGATTATGTAATGGCTTATTAAATTATAAAGCTTCTTATCAGATAAATGTTCATTCTTGATAAAGTCATATTTAAGTTCTTTGGTATCAAATAGACAATATATGCCGACTCCTTAAAATCATGTGCGCTTTTTTTGTGGCTAATGATGATGCTTATTATCAAGGGTCAGTCAAAACAACATAATTATTTTTACAAGAGTTAGATTGCATAAATTTTAGTATCGGATCCCCGTAAGAGCTTGAATGGGGGCCCACTTTGAAATGAAAGCTTAAAAGAGGTTTACAAATACAAAAACAAGATGATAAACAACAAAGAAACAATGAGAAAGATGAACACAATGATATATGAGATATCTTGGATACCTCCCCCTCAACAAATGTTAATTTATATAAGACTCAATAGTATAATAAAAATAACCCTCTCTATCTTGAGGACAGCCTCTCAAAATGACAAATACTAACACAAAAGAAAGAAAGCTCTTATGGTTAACACCCTATCCCTCACTTGAGCATCAGCCCTCTCAATTATATTGTGTGTTCTTGTTGTGTTATTATTCTTTAAATGATGTATGCCTTGTATAAAAGATATACATCATTCTAACACACATTAACTCTACAAAAATACAAATAACTCCTACAATAAAAATAGCAATAAACAAAAAACAATACATCCCCTTCAATGCCCCAAATGTATATGAAGTGACTTTCGGATGCATCCAAGGCAAGTGCTCGAACGAGCCACCGAAGTGCTCAAACGAGCCAACTGATAAGAAGCTCACACTCTGTTATTGTCAATTGTGCTCGGACGAGCACTCATCTTGCTTGAGCGAGCACAGTACTTTGATGCTCTCTTTTTGTTTTTTGCGTGTTGCTTTGTTCGAGTAACCACCTTCCCATGCCTTGCCTCGTCCAAGGCATGGTTTCACACTTTAGTGAAGCCTCATTTGCCCAATGTTAAGCACCTAATGAATCGTCCCAAACATCAATTCACTATAATTCGACCCATCCTCACCGTCCTTCTCCTAAGTTCAAGATATGGCATGGTCGAATATATGTTCAAAGCTAACATCATTGTTAAGAGTTGTGGCACTTGCATTAACACACTTAATAGCATAAAGGTAATGAAATGTTCTAAATGGAATATTGTCCTTTTAGGTAAATAAATTTTGACTCTGATATCTTAAGAATGCATAATAACCTATTATAACTAGGTAACCCACCTAATGTGTGATCCCACTCCTACAGAAATTAGATTAGTAACATTGTTGAAAGGTATATTTCCATCAACTCAATAATTTGCATAAAAACTGGATAACTAATTTATACATGCAAAATAGGCATTACCTTCGCAACCATTGAACCAACCCGCTTATCCCTTTCAGATGCTCTTTTGTCGTTGCCACGAAGAATCGGGTGTTCATACTTTTCTCTAAACCTAAATATACAACATACTTTACATCTTAGTCTTAGAATAACAAGAAGCCTACTCCAGACACTTGCATAATTAAGAAGAGACATACTCTTTGTGATCACCTAACAATTCAGGGCAGCAAAAGTAGAACAATGCCCATAGTTCCTATTTCAACCAAGAGAAGTTGTCACATTTTTTCTCATAATAATTCATTCACAAATTAACATATCAAATACGTAGCTAAATTGTTATACCTTTAGATTGTTTTGTATTGGTGTGCCACTAATGATAATACGATGGGCACAAGGTATTCCAAGCAAACACTTGGCTCTTTGTGTACTTGGATTCTTTATGAGATGACCCTAAAATGATAACAAAGCAAGAAGATGCCAACGGGAATTATAAAGAGATTTATACACAAGAAACCATCATAGATTATTCCACAGGTAGATCATGCTAACTTTTCTTTTAATTAGTAATTTCTATATGATAAAAGATAACAAAAATTCTAAAACGTAAAGTACTTCATTTAGCATACATAACCACCAAATATGGATAAATCAGAGGATGGTAAACATACGTAGTTGATAGCCTTTTGCCATAGTTATTAAAGACCAGTACTAAAATATTCCCTTTTTTAAGTAACAAGTTGCATAAAAATTAATGAAAGGTGAACAATTGTCATCTAAATTGACATTTTAGCTTCATTTTAATTTTATAAATATATGTTAAAGAAATTGGGACAATCATATATATGGGCATATCAACTACCCAAGGGAAGAAAGATATGGTGGACAAAAGGGCTTTGAATGATATTAACTGTTCAGAATGTTTTTACTAATATATCATTACATCTAAATCTAATACTTGTTACCTACCTCGTCAAGTATCATATAATCCCAAAGGGGACCATCATCACAATCATCATAGTACAAATTACTACCGCTAAGTTGTTTTGCATTGAATCGTACAGTGTCATAAGTTGTCAAAAGAATACCCTTATCCTGCAAGACAGAAAAATAACATTAGCAAATTTAATAAATAAAGTGCACAAGCAATGTTCGTTTTTAATGTTTATACCTGGTAGGAAAAACTAATATATATATATATATATATATATATATATATATATATATATATATATATATATATATATATATATATATATATATATATATATATATATATATATATAATATATATATATATAGGGGTAGGATCAAGTGAAAACACCTAAAGTGGTGAAAACTGAAAACCAGACATAGGTATACATATTGTAGCAAAAGGGGTACATATTATCTTATAACATGTACATATATTTTGTGAAGAAAAGAGTTCATATTATTTACGAAAATGCCATCTGAATATGTACCCCTTTTAAACATATATGTATCCTTTTTAGCAAATGTCTAATTATTTACAAAACTGCCATCCGTATATGTACTCCATTTGACCTTTTATGTACCCATGTTTTCAGTTTTCACCATTTTAATTGGTTTTCACATGATCCAAATCCTATATATATATATATATATATATATATATATATATATATATATATTTCTTAGCTTCGTTATATATGAAATCCAATGGCAACACATAATACCAAAGCCTTCTTCTTCTTACCCAAACTCAGCATTTAAATAAATTGAATTTCTTTTTATATGCCCCTAATTTAAATATGGAAAAATTGTCGGAAATAACCCCTACTTTTAACGTTTTCCTGTGAATAACCCCTACTTTTGATTATTCATAAATGATCCGAACTTTACACTCAGTTTGCTCACAGCACCCCCAACTCTTAGAAACCGGCTATAGTAGGTTGCCTTCAAATCCCATACAACCTTCTCCTTCCTTCTAAATGACACTTCCACAAACAAAATCCCCAATTCATTTCTAGGGCCCAAATTTTGCAAATCAGAGACAAATCTTCGCATGGCTATCTTCAATCGCTTGTGTTATGTGTACTCTTCTTAGAGTTTTTTTTTGCAATTTTTTCGATAATCTTTACGGAAAACGGTGCAAAAAATCTATGCAATTTCAATGGTGAAATGTGTTTATCTTCAATTTTGTTTGTTGCCTTCATAGGTTGATATAGTTGATTCCTTGAAGTGTGGATTACTTTGATTCATCAACTATGCGAAATGGTAATTTTCCAATTACTGTGCGGAAATGGTGATTCGTTGGTTGATATAGTTGATTCATTGATTGTGTTTATGTTAAATGGTGTGGATTACTTTGATTTTTTTACTGTGCGAAAATTAACTTGGAAAAATAATCTTGATTTTTCAATTCATTTATGTAGAAAAAAAAAAGAGTGAATGGAAAGCTTTGAAGTTTCTCCCTCTAAGGTTAGGGTTTAACAATGAAGGAATGTTGAGATGTTGAAGATGATGACCATGGTAGCAGGCAGCAGCTCATATAGGAGAGAAACAAGTCAATTCGCAGGTCTAACTTGCTACAGCCGGTCAAAAATGACGAGGGGGTGTTGTGAGCAAAAATAGTGTAAAGTTCGGATTATTTATGAATAATCAAAAGTAGAGGTTATTCACAGGAAAACGTTAAAAGTACGGTTTATTCTCGACAATTTTTCCTTTAAATATATCTAATTTGTTTTACATGTAAAATGAACTTGGCATCCCTTATCTAAACTTGCTAGTTTTTTGAATGTCGAGTTTACTGAAACATTGTTTTAGGTGAAAAGAAAAAGCTTGATCATACTAAGCAGCAACTGCCAACCTTTAAAAGTTAAAAATCACTAACAATCTTGGACATAAATGAAGATATCAAAAATAAACAAAACCAGCTAAAGGATTATGACACAACTTTTTAGTTTATGTAAAATGAATAGAATAGTAAAGACAAACCTGAAACACATCCTGAAGCTCGTAGTTACGTAACTTTGGACACGTCCCAAAATATCTAGGGAAAAAAAAAAGAAAATTTGGTCAAAACTATTATGTTTTACTTGTGAAACATAAGATCTTCCCCCTCTTCTTCTGAAAACCCCAAAACCTTGAGGTTCACATGATTAGTACACTCACTCTTTTATCTTTTGAGAAAGGCCCACCGCAGATAGTTCTTTGATCCAATGAGGGATCAGCGTTTTAGGAGCCACAATCATTACCCTCTTTGTGAGACGTGAACTAAACAAGCCAGCTAGAAAACCAGAAATCTGAAATGCACAAAGATTTTTTATCAATATAATGTTAACAAACAAGATTTTAGCAAATAAGGGTATGTTTGGTTTGGGTAAAAACATTATTCTTGTAAATTGTTTTCCCAATTTTTGTTGTTTGGTTTGACAAGAGAAATAAATGGGAAAACTTGGGTGAAAAAGAGTTTTCATCACTTTGCGAACATTTTCATCTAAAATGGGAGAAACCAATTGTCCAACTTCTATCCCCAACACATCTATTTTTCAAGAGCTATCCATCAACCCAAACAAAGGAAATCAATTGTTTTTGCATTTTACATTGGAAAATAAGTATCATGGCAAGATGTTTTCCATTAAAAAAATTGGTTTCATCTAAAGAGGTTTTCCAAGAAAAATGTTTCTGCCAAATGGTAACACACCATCCAAGATGAACAAGTAGTAAATTTTTCACCTGCATGTTTTTCCCCAACCCCATGTCGTCACCCAAAATCCCACCTTTTCCTTGACAATGAAGAGACCAAAGCCACCTCAAGCCATCACGCTGATGAGGATACAACATTTTGCCAACTTCAACAGGCAACTTGTAAGTTGAACTTGGACCGATCAAAGTAATAATATGGTCATCCTGTGAAGCAGTCTTATTAGTATCACCACCATCATTAACCAATACCTCAACCACACTCGAATCACCATACTCCCGGTCTAATTTACCATAATGTCGCTTTTATTCTGACTCCAATGGCTACCTACCACCTCAACACAATCATCATCATCATCATCAACGTAGCATCACTATCATCCTAATATCATAAACTGTTTCTCTACGAGATACAACCAGTTCTTCATTTTCTTTCAAGCTTACATTTCTAAATTTCCCTTTAACAGTGTCCTTGTACATTTTAATTTCATCAAAATTGTCCCCATCAGATTCAATAAACACTGTACTCTCAGCTTCCTTGTTTTTCAATCCCATCCTTCA
>JAAKBH010001034.1:0-22500 GCA_019776075.1 Amaranthus palmeri
TCCTAACATATAAACCTAAAATAATATTGAAAAAACGAACCATAAAAAATAAACAGGTAATTTTCGAAAATAAAAAAAATGAACCAAAAAAAAAAACATGTAAACCCTAAAAACATATGAACAAGTATATTTCATGTAAACCCTAAAAAACATAAACATATGATAAAAAAAAACATAACATATAAACCTAAAAAACATATTTTTCGGAAAAAAAAAATGATACAAAAAAAAAACAAAAAAAAACGAAACATGTTTCGAAAAAAAAAATGAACCAAAAAAAAAAAAACCATGCAAACCCTAAAAACATATGAACTAGTATTTTTCATGTAAACCCTAAAAATATTAAGCTATTGAAAAAATTCGAAAAAATGAAAAAAGAAACATTTAAACCCTAAAACACAAACATGTAAACAAGATCATAAACATGTAAACATTCTTAAAAATCAAGATTATAAACATCTAAACACATAAAACAAGATCATAAAAAAACGAAAAAAACCCTAAAAACAACATAAATCATCCGAACTAAACATCATGTAAAACACTCAAACAAATTGAAACTATCCAAACAATGTAAAAAACAACGTGTAAAAAATCATGTGGCAAATATGTTCATGAAAAAACTCATGTAAAATTATACCCAAAAAAAAACAAAAAAACACTGGAAAATCCTGTATGGAAAAAAAACAACTCTTACAAAAAAAGACTAAACTGACTCCTTAGGAGTTGAAAACAGGATCGGCATCAACCTCATCGATTGATGAATACAACCCCCCCCCCAAAATTTTTTTGGGAAAAAAGGAACGAAGAGAGACCGAATGAGATGGAAGAATGAAGGAATGGAATGATTCAGGTTTGGAGAGAGAGAGAGCAAAACCGGGAAGGAGAAGGGAATGAGAATGCTTGAGAATGCAACTGAAAGTTGACGTTATGTTAGGGTTTTTTATATAAAACGGCTACCGACTAACCTGCGACTCAGCCTCAGTCGATAGTTAGTCGGTGAGTATTAGGGTAAATTTAAAACGTTTGGATTAAAACCGTAAATATCACCGACCAATTGGCGACTCAGAATAGTCGGTGGCTAGTCGGTGAAAATTTAACCGTTTAACCTCCCTTATTTATTGCCTCAGTTAATATTTGAAAAGACGTGGAAAAGACCCAAAAAACCTGTTGAACTCACCGACTAATTGGCGACTATAATCTAGTCGGCGGATAGTCGGTAAGAATGTCAACCACCTCAATAATTACCTGCAGTAACTTTTCAGAAAACGTGTAAAAGTTAAAAAACTTTTCAGTATACCGACTAACCTGCGACTCAAGTATAGTCGCTGGCTAGTCGGTATACTGAAAAGTTTTTTTACCTTCCAATGCACCTGTCAATCAGAGTAGCTTCTCTAGGAAGCTACGTGATTCAAAATAGCGACTACTTGGCGACTAATGGGTAGTCGGTAGTTTTGTCGGAGATTGAATTTGGCGCCTCTTTGTTAATTGTTTTCGTTATTATTATTAGTATTATTATTATTATTATTATTATTATTATTATTATTATTATTATTATTATTATTATTATTATATTATTATTATTATTATTATTCGTATTAATATTAGTAATATTATTATTATTATTATTATTAATATATTTATTATTATTATTATATTATTATTATTATTATTATTACTATTATTATTATTATTATATTATTATTATTATTGTTATTATTATTATTTTATAATTAATAATAATAAAATTTTAAATACGATATTAAAATATACAAAATTTACGACCCAATGTAAAAAAAGAACTTTAAATAAACATATAATTATTAATAACATATTATTGGGTTACATAATCGTCATCGACATCCTCGTCGTCAGATAATACAAGGTCTTCGTCGTTGTCTTCATTTTCCTCGTCATCATGAACCGTTTCGTCTAAGACTAAAAGTTCTCCAGCGGGATCACGCAACGGCTCGACTTGTGCGTCGGAAACATCTTCATTTACCACAAAATCCGGTGATTTCTCTTCCAGTTGAAAAGCAGTCTCCTCGAATTGCTTTGATCTGACTTTGCAAACGGCTCGCCAATCTTTCATGTTTTGCCTTAAACTAGGATAAGATAAGTAATAAACTTGGGAAGCTTGAGAGGCTAGCACAAAAGGATCGTATTTTCTATAGGATCGACCAATATGAACGTCAACCAGCTTATAACGCGGATGGATTCTCGTACCATGGCCGTATCCGGTGGTAGTCTGATCAAACCAATGACATTTGAATAGAGTGACCCGTTTCATTGGAAGTGCTCGAAACTCGAGGTCAATGATATCCTCTAACTTTCCGTAAAAGTCGGTTTCATCCGGACTGTTATCATCGGATTTCACGCACACCCCGCTGTTCTCAGAAGATTTCTTTTTGAGGAATGAGACATAGTGTGAAATCTATAACCATTCACGTAACAAACATCATAGCGACGTGCCTTGTGCAAAGGTCCCTCGGCGAGGTCCTTAAGAATATCAGCATTATCCACACCGTCAAGAAACCCGTCCCTGGACTGCATATAAAAACAATAATTCAATGTAAATACGTAATATTATTTACACAACAAGTAACGATGGTTAACGTGTACTCACAATCTGTTTAAACCATGCGGCAAACTGGTCTTGGACCACATGGTCAACTTGCTCTGCGTTTAGATTAGGTTCGTACTTTGTGATTAAGTGTACGAACTGATCATAAAATTGATTCACCTCTGGACAGTTTCGCAGAATATAAGTCTGAGCAATTTTGAGATCTGCTTCATCCATCATAAGAGCCTTACCCCGACCATGAAGTTTGATTGGGTGTGTAAATATGGACAAAACACCCGGTCTGACGTTGGTAAAGAATCCATCATCGTTTCTAGGTAGATCTCTAACTCTGCATCGAACATCTGGCCCAAAGTAATGCGATACAAAGTATATGCTTCTTCATTAAGATATGCGTTGCAGATCGAGGCTTCAACATGTGCTTTGTTTTTGACATTAAGTTTTAAATGTCGAAGATACCTGTAATTTAAACCAAAGAGTAATTATTAAGACATGTAAAAAGTTATCAGAAAAGTAAATAGTACTAATATTTTAGACGTGTAATTAGTAATTACCTCTCAAAGGGATACATCCACCTATATTGAACCGGGCCAGCAATCCTCGCCTCGTAAGCTAGATGAACAGGCAGATGTTCCATGACGTCAAAGAATGTTGGAGGAAATATAGTCTCTAACTTACAGAGCACAACTGCAATTTCCTCGTCCAACCTCCACATATCTGCGGCAGAAATTCTCGGAGAAGTAAGACTTCTAAAATACAGACTAATTTCAGTAAGAGCTTCCCATACTTTTTCTCGCAGCAACTCTCGAAATGCAATAGGAATCAGTTGTTGCATGAACACATGACAATCATGACTCTTCATCCCGAATACTTGATGTTTAGCCATGTCGATGTTCCTGGCTAAAATAGAGACATACCCATCAGGAAATCTCAGAGTTTTAAGCCACTCCAGAAGGACAGCCATTTGCTCTCTGTTTAGTGTGTATGATGCCTTGGGGAAGGTAGAACCAACTGGATGCAATTCCGATCGGATCCCGAGCTCGGCTAAATCTTGACGTGCCTTGAGATGATCCTTAGTTTTTCCAGGCACACACATTATTGTGTTGAAAATGTTATCAAAGAAGTTCTTCTCAATGTGCATCACGTCAAGGTTGTGACGGATCATTTTTGTGCTCCAGTACGGCAAATCCCAAAAGATACTTCTCTTCTTCCATCCAACACAATGTCTACTTAAATCCGCGTTGAACTCTGCTGCATCGTCTTCAAACACCCTTAAAAACCCAAAACGATCCAACTCCTCCAAAAGCTCATTTCCCGTACGTATTTCGGGCATTACAGCCTTCTCAACAACTCCACGGCTAAAAAGCACCCGGTTTCTACGAAATCGGTGTGTACTATCTAAAAATCTCCTATGTGAGTCAAACCAACTGACTTTTCTACTGTGTCTTAAATAAAAGGCTTTGGAGTCATCAATGCAGTACGGACAAGCGTGCAAGCCAGATGTACTCCACCCCGACATCATCGAATAAGATGGGAAGTCGTTGATTGTCCACATCAAAGCTGCACGAAGTATAAAGTTCTGCCTCTTGGATACGTCGTACGTCTGGATCCCATCTTCCCACAACAGCTGTAACTCATGTATCAATGGCTGTAGGTACAAATCAATCTTATGTTTTGGATTGTTAGGGCCAGGGACGATCACCGTTAAGAACATGTACTGCTTTTTCATACACATGAAGGGCGGAAGATTGTATGGAGTTAGTATTACGGGCCAGCATGAATATTGTTGACCCGAGCTGCCAAATGGGTTGAAACCATCTGTACACAACCCCATTCTCACATTTCTTGTCTCCCGTGCAAAATCCGGATGTGTCGCGTTGAAATTCAACCAGGCCTCACTGTCCGAGGGGTGACACATCTCTCCATCCTCTGTACGATGCTCCGCATGCCACCTCATGTGGCTGGCAGTGGTCGCAGACGCATACAACCGTTGTAGCCTGGGACCGATGGGAAAGTAGTGAAACTGCTTTCTAGGAGTGTTATCAGATACCCATCTTGAAACCCCACACTCATCACACTGTGTCATACTCGCTGTTGGGCCCCAATAAATCATACACCCATTGACGCAACAATCAATCTTCTCTACCGGCAATCCAAGAGCCGAAATTTGTTTCTTCGTATCATAAAAACTTGTTGTCATCCGATTATCTTTCGGCAACAACTCAATAATAAATTGACATAACTCATCATAAAGTCTTTCTGGCATACGAAAGTCTGTCTTCAGGCTAGACATCCTTCCTATGACCGACATTTGAGTATGCGTTTCACAGCCAGGGTACAGAGGTAAGTTGGCGGCCCTTAACATTTCAAAGAACTGTCTGGCTTGAGGATTCGGCTCTTCATCATTTTGAACGGGCGAGTATGGAACATTATCGACGACATCATCACGATGCGGTAGAAAATGATGATGTGTATCCGGAAAAGCACTCGCTGCTGCATCGTATACCATTTGTGCATACGGATTTTGAACCGTGTTCAGCTGTGGCTCAACCGGAGCCCAATCAGTACAAATAGGTGCTCCGTCGTGACATTTGTGCAGGTACCAATCGTAGTAATTTTCAACAAACCCCTTTTTTAACAGATGGTCTCTTACGACATCCGGAACCCACACTCTACGATTACCGCACTTTTTACACGGACATCTAACTTCATTTGGATTTTTTTTCTTTGCAAATTGCATAAATTCTTCGACCCCTTTTAAATATCTCATATTATAAACTCCTTTAGAACTTCGTTCGTACATCCAACTTCTTTCGGCTCGTAAGTCCATTGTTCTGCAAAACAACAAAATACTTCGTTGGTAAATTATATTTAAAACAAAAAAAAAAATAAAAACGTGCAAATTCCTAATTTCAAAATACCGACCATTTAGCGACCAACATATTAGTCGCCAGCTGGTCGGTACAAATTTTAAAAAAAAAAATTTAAATGAGCTTTTTTTCCTGCCATTTTGATTTACAATTATTAGTACTAAATTGAAATTGCGTTTTTCCTTACTTAGTTCGTCGTATGTACTATAAAAATTGATAACGTTAAAAGTATGTTTCTCAAAATTGTAGACAATGAGTAGCTTCTGGGGTTTGATTTACAGTCGTTACTTTTCATCTCATATTTTGAAGACCTACGTGATATTGGACCAGTAACTTCTATTTCCTCACTTTTCTTCATAGCTGGTAGTGTTTGCCTTGAAAGATTGTTAATGTTATGGTCTAGAACCGTCAGTTACTGCTTTGTTAGCTTCTAGAAATGACCATAAAATTAAAAATTTTTGAAAGCAAACACTACCAGCTATGAAAAAAAGTGAGGAAATAGAAGTTACTGGTCCAAGACCATGTAGGTCTTCAAAATATGAGATGAAAAGTAACGACTGTAAATCAAAATATGGAACCTCAGAAGCTGCTCATTATCTTCAATTTTGAGAAACATATTTTAAGCGTATATAACACATTTTTATAGTAAACATACACGATAATAAGTAAGAAAAACATATATTTCGATTAAGTACTGATAATTATAACAACAAAATGACACGGAAAAAAAGCTCATTAAAATTTTTGTCCAATACAATTGAAACCGTAAAATCTATATTAATCAACTTGCCCGTAACTTTCCACATCCGTACTGTATTGAAAAAACTCGAGTACGAATGT
Organism: Amaranthus palmeri; assembly: GCA_019776075.1. Taxonomy (NCBI): domain Eukaryota; kingdom Viridiplantae; phylum Streptophyta; class Magnoliopsida; order Caryophyllales; family Amaranthaceae; genus Amaranthus; species Amaranthus palmeri. The sequence continues at coordinate 6,292 of JAAKBH010001034.1, forward strand.
GAGGAAGAGAAGGGCAAAGTGAGAAACATAGCAACGAGATATTAAAACCGTAAAATACTAATATCATACCTAAATAATTTTGATAGAATGAAATAAAGAGAGAATTGATTGATATGAAATAGAATAGTAACTATCGATGAAGGTTTTTTTTTTTTGAAGAAACTATCGATGAAGGTTATTTATAGGTATTTCTGAACGTATGGCGATTAAGATACCGACCAATCACCGACTACCACGGTAGTCGGAGTAAAAGTTTACCCGTTTCACCGCCCTAATTTATTGCCTCAGTTAATGTTTGAAAAGACGTTGGAAAAGACAAAAACTTTTGAAATTACCGACTACCTGGCGACTAATAGATAGTCGCAGGCTAGTCGCTAACAACACGGATATTCAAGTAATAAGTGCTTTTTGACCCTTTTTGACACGGATACTCAGGTAAAAAATTCCATTTGACCACATTGTACCGACTAGTTGGCGACTGGCTATTATAGTCGCAAAATAGTCGGTAAAACTTAAAAAAAAATAATTAAAATGAGCTTTTTTTTCCGGCCATTTTGTTTTAAAATTATTAGTACTAAGTTGAAATTGTGTTTTTCCTTACTTAGTTCGTCGTATGTACTATAAAAATTGATAACGTTAAAAGTATGTTTCTCAAAAGTGTAGAAAATAAGCATCGTAACTTTACTTATGATCATTCTACTAAAAAAATTTTTTTCATTGCATGGCGTTAGCTGCCCAATAGTGGACTTTACAACCTATACTCCCTCTAATTCACCATTAAGTGGCTCCTATATGTTTTTTGACATTGTTCATATCGTAAAACAAATTGCAGCTACTTAACGGTGAAATAGAGGTAGTAGAATAGGCCGTAAGTACCACTAACGCGCATTAGTGTAATTTACAACCTATACTCCCTCCAATTCACCATTTAGTAGTTTCTATATGTTTTTTGACATTGTTCATATCTTAAAACAAATGGAAGCCACCAAATGATGAACTAGAGGTAGTAGAATAGGCCGTAAGTACCACTATCGGGCAAACCAACGCCTTGCAAATCAAAAATTATTCTTTTTCAGTAGCAAATATAAGTAAAATAATACGTTGCACATTTTCTACACTTCTGAGAAACATATTTTAAGCGTTTCTAACACATTTTTATAGTAAACAAACAGGACAATAAGTAAGAAGAACATATATTTCGATTAAGTACTGATAATTATTACAACAAAACGGCACGAAAAAAAAAGCTCATTATAATTTTTTTCGTGAAAAAATAGCTATGTTAATCAACATAACCTATTACTCCTTGACACGTACACCGATTGATACACCGAGTGAAATTAATCATGTACGTGTCAAGAAGCATAGGATATATTGAAAAAAAAGCTCATTAGTAATTTTTTATACATCAAAATACTACATTAAATTTATATAAATCACTACATCCTACCCCTATATCATCACGTACACCGATTGAAATTAACCATGTACGAGTTGAATAGAGGTAGGATATAGTGAAAAAATAGCTATGTTAATCACAATATCCAACGCCCTTCTCTACTCGTACACCGATTGAAATTAATCATGTACGAGTAGAGCGGCGTAGGATATAGTGAAAAAAAAAGCTCATTAGTATTTTTTAATACAACAAAATACTACCATTAAATTTATGTAAATCACTACATCCTTCCCCTTTATCATCACGTACACCGATTGAAATTAACCATGTACGAGATGAAAAGAGGTAGGATATAGTAAAGAACAAATTTGGGGCAACCTTTATATTTATGTTAATCACTATATCCCACCCTTCTCCACGCGTACACCGATTGAAATTAACCATGTACGAGTGGAGAGGGTGGGATACAGTGAAAAACAAATTTGAGGCAAGTCTCATTTGCTTAAAAACAACCATTAAATTTATGTTAATCACTATATCCAACCCCGTCTCTACGCGTACACCGATTAAATTAACTATGTACGCGTGGAGAGACGTCGGATACAATAAATTCATGTTAATCACTATATCCCACCCCTTTCTCCACACGTACACCGATTGAAATTAACCTTGTACGAGTGAACAACAACCATGTACGAGTGGAGAGGGGAGGGATACAGTGAACAACAATGAGAAACAAATTTATGTATGTTTATAAGCAAATGTGGTTCATACCTTTAATATCAAATTTTTCCATATTTTTGATACGATTGAACTGTTAAATTTATGTTTCGCAATTTGTCCGGTTCTTCCCGAACCCATACTTAAGTAAACAAACTCGAGTATGGGTACGAAGAGAACGGGGCAAGTGAGAAACATGATAAAGTTGAAAGGTTTAGTAGCTCCAAGATCAATATTCAATTTTAATATGCCATATTTTTATTATGATTGAATCGTTTTATTAATATTTCGAGACCGTTTATTTTTTTGTTTTTCAACTTCTCGCCTTCCACCTCCACCCCTACTTAATTCTTCTCAAGTAGGAGAGTTAAATAGGGGTGGTGGTGGATGGCGACAAGAGAAGAACAGATAAATTATAGAGAGAAGTGGGAAATGGATTGGGGCGAATGAAAAATGACGCAGGGGGGGTATTTATAGACAAAATCAGGATATTACCGACTACTTAACGACCCAGTTTTAGTCGGCGTTTAGTCGGAAAAAATAAAACGTTTATTCCCGTATTTTTTTCTTTTTTTCTTTTTTGGCGACTAACTAGCGACTACATTTATGGTCGGAAAAATAGCGACTAAAACATAAAGTCGCAAGTTGGTCTGGAATCGGCGACCAAAGTTTTTTGGTCTCTGTTTAGTCGGTATTACCGACTAGAACATGTTAGTCGGTATTTTTGTCGCTGTTTAGTCGGTAATACCGACTAAATTTGTCCAGTCGCTAATCTGGGTCGCTGGGTTGCAATTTTTTTGTAGTGTTATTGTTCTGAGTTTTTATTAGAGCTTTTGTCAATATTCTAAGGATTTATTTGTTTTGTAAAAGAAATATAAATTGGTTTTTGCTGTAAGATTTGATTCCTTTATTGTTTTTTAAAAGCAATGCAAATTACTATATACTATAGACCTATAGTATTATTTACTATGTTACTATGTATAAAGTGGTTTTGTAGTGATGAGATTGGATTGCTTTTACTATTCTAAATTAAGTGTGAGTTGAAAAACAAAAAAGGTATATATAGTTTAAGATAAGTCACTACATTGTAAATTATTCACACTGTTCGTCGTTTAAATTTATTTTATGTTACAGTTTATATGTGAAAAAAATATAGGTATGTGAAATCTTGTTTGAATCGTCTGATCGCATATTTTTATAAAATTAATTTTTTTATAATTTTTAGAGGTGCATATTTCAATTTATAAATAATTAAGATAACATATTCGATTGCGTAAAAAGTAAAATATAGTAAGTATAGTAGAACAAAAAAAGTACAAGGAAAAAAAACATGAATAGACTATGCTACTCGTTAAAAAATACATCCGTACATGATCGCAAGCATAAAATTTATTCATTCAACTTATCAATATATTACAACACAATAATTAATATCAAGGTGTTACTGGTTTGCAAAAACCTTATTAAATTTGAAATCACAAACTAAATATAATTGACACAACACAATTTAAGAATTGAAAGACCTATAAATACCTTAATTAGTACCACCAAGTATCTTCTTTAACTTTTTGATTTGTGTAACATCTAACAAACTGATTTTTCTTATTATTTCTGTTGGTAAGTCATTAGCAAAGAGAGAAGTGGTAGTAATTTGAAAATTAGGGCTAGCACTGTTCAAGCTAACAAATGCAAGAGCCGGAGTCTTTCCAACATTAACTTGGAAGTGAAGTAATGAATTAGGAAAGATCATAATATCCCCTTTATTTAACGTTTTAGAGTATACTCGATCATTTGAGTCTATAAACCCAGCAATAATAGTTCCTTCAATAACAATGATAAGTTCAGATACTCTATGTGAGTGGATCGGGACTACTCCACCCACAGCGATATCTAATCTCGACATAGAAAGTCCTAAACCATTTAAAGCGGGAAAGGTCATATCAACTGCAAAGGTCACAGCAACACCAAATATATTAGAGGTGTTGCCAGCAACACCTAAACCAGAAAATACAAAGTCATCAGCAGTGAGATTAGCAGGGTTTTTACAGGGAAATCCTGTTGGACCAACTGGATAGTTGAAATCTGCTACACAAAAGTCAACAATATTAGTTTCTGCATATGACAGATGAAAAAGAAAACATAATACGGCAAATTTTAAGATACTCATTTTCAAATGAAGTTTTGAGTGGGTGGTTTGCTATCGGCTAAGAAAAAGTAGCGTTAAATGAGAATTGAACTCAAAATTATCGATTTATAGGGAGATGGTTTTTCTATTAAGTGGGTAGTGTTGGTATGTTGCTTCAAGCAATGGAAATTTGTGTCCTATAAATAACATTTGAAGGATGCATCATGCATGTAATTTCGCGGAAATTTTCTTGGTCAATGTAGTAACTAATATATAATGCTTAGCCTAGCTCTTAGCTTAGCTTAATTTATGGGTTTATTTAACTAGTTATGGTCAAAAGAAAAAATTGAATATTACTTCTATTATTTGTTAAATTAATGAAATCTTCTTTTTTTTGCTAACATGGAGCTTAAAAAATATTTGAATTAATGATTCTTTCAATTGTTCAAACTTTGAATCTTCATTCAATAAATTATTATTCTATCATCATCATCATATACGGTGTATTCCACTCATAGACAACTATAATCAGGATCTGAGGAGGGATGAGAGAAGACAACTCATGCGGTCAAAGAGAATGGGGAGAAATCAAAGAAAGTAATGAAGAGGGACGATAAGTCGTTAATATTATTAATTCTATTAGGATAATCGATTGACGGGTCATTTGGTTAGTGATACTAAATTGTGGTAATAGGAATGATTTATAGTGTAAAATTTCAGTAAAAGTTTCATGTCATTCCCATGATAACGAAAATATGATCACAAAAGATTTTTTTTTGTTTACAAATTTTCATTATCATCTAATACCATATCTCCTAATGATAAGAAAATGAGATTGTTGAAGTTGGACAAGTATGACCATCAAATAACAAGTGATTTTTCAACTGAAATTACACTAGCTAATTTTCATTATCTTTACCACTATTTAACACCACCTACCAAACAGACCGTGATTGTAATGATTAATGGCTGATGTCACTTAAAATTCGAAAGAGGAGTAATGAAATTTTGTAAAATGATCGGGAGGGGTTATAATGAGGGGTGGTATGGTTAATTTTAGAGAATCAAGTAAATATTAGATGTTAAAAATGTAAATATTTGATGATTTTTTAGCAAATTGTATTCTTTCCAATTCACCCAAATAATCCCATTTAAGATAATCAAGTAAATATATATGATAACAAGTTCATACAATAATGAAGTTTCACTTACCGGTTGATGAAGTACTCAATCTCCGATCAAATTCTCAATTAAAATTAGAATATACAAATTTTCAAATTAGAGGGTCTCACGGTAGGACCAAATCTACTACTCTTACAATTTTAAAGTAATCAATTTCTTATAATCTTGAAGCGATCACTTATAACCTTAAAGTGATCTCCTACAATATTAAATTGATTTACTACTTCTTATAGTCTTAAAACAATTACTTGCAATCTTAAAGTGACCAACTATAAACCTACACAATCAATTAGAGTTTTAAGGTTATTATTTATTATATTGTACGTAGTCTTAAAGTGATCATTTATGATCTTAAATCAAAGCGATAAAATAAATAATAAAGTAATACTAACTTTATCTGAAATACTCGCAACATTTCGATTATTTGCACTATTCATCGTTTAAGCTTATTTTATATATTGCGACTAATGTGTAGTAATATAGTCAAGTGTGATTTTATTTGAATGGTCTAATCGCATACTTTCATAATATTAACTTTTTTAATTTTTAGATTGGTATAAGTCAACATATAAAAAAAACGCATTGGAATGGTTAAAAAATATAATGTAGCAAGTATAATAAAACAGAGAAAATATAAAACCTGCTACCTCCTCGGCTCCTCCGTATCATAATACTTGCTACTAAGTGTGACATATTATATAGGTTAATGTCACGATCCGTATGTATATTATGAAACGGAGGAAGTATTTAAGATAAGTATTTAAATATGTTTGCCGATTCAATGATTTTAACGGGCTACGACAAATTGTAACTTGACACCCAAGTTTTCATGTATAAGATAGAACTTTAAAATATTTGGATGACTATTCCTAACGTTCAAACTTCAAACTTTGAATGTTATCTCTACAGGACGTTTTATCAAAGCACTACTCTTAGTTTTTAATTAAGCATAAACAGCATAATATCCGCACAATATCATGTTTCAAAATCAAGTGCAATTAAAAATTGCATTTATACAGTTCACTATTGTGTTAATTAATGGACTTTAGGGTATCACGGATAGCAGACTGTTAAGGGGATTTAAATATTAGACAGTGCTATTCAGGCTCGGTTTCAAACAATAGTTTTTAAGTGATGATATGTTTGTAAACATGTTTCATATTTGAAGTAGTATAATTTTACAATATGTAATGAAAAATCTTTTAATATAATAAAAGACTTCAATTTAAAATACGTCGCAAAAATAAATTAATAAGGTCTCTAAAATCTTTGCTCCACCGCTATTCACGTACTCGCTTTGCATATATCTAAAGACATGGTTTTATGGATTTTCATATCTGTTTGACTGTTTTGGTAGTGGGTTTATATATTAATATAGTATCAGTTCTATTCTAATTAGGTCTGTTAAGAGTTATATGTTGATTAGGATTTTTAAAGGTCCTACATAAACTTTTTAAACTTATTGAATGTATTTTGTATTTGAGATTCTCTTCTTCTTCTCATATGTTAAGAAAATATGTTCTCCCTGGCTGTGAATGTAAGCACATTGTTGATGAACCTCGTTAAATATGTGTTATCTTTATTATTATTACAGCTAAATACAAATACTCCCTCCGAAGCTTTTTAGTTGTCCCATTTTCTTATTTAGCAAATTCATATTAATTGTCTCATTCCCTTTTTTGTCTATCTTTTTTTTTTACATAAATACCCTCACTTTTACTACTTCTAATACTCCAACTATCATCTTTACAATTAATTTAATTAATTAAAATACCCAACTATCCCCTTTTTAATGGGCCCTAAACCACCATTAATAATCGTGAAAACTCAAATGAAACATCTAAAATGATTCGGAGGGAATAATTTATTTGCAACAAATTAATAAAGAAGATAGATTGGCGAAATGACTAAGTGGTTTTTTTTCTAATAAATTAAATCTTTTAAGCTTTGAGGGATTCATATGTGGACTTCAACTGCAGTTGGGATATGGAAGGATTATTTTTACGTGGAATTTGTTGTTTTATTTTTAAAAGAATATGTTTGATATTTTAAGCTTTTAGGGTGAACGACCAGAATGACAATTAATATGAGAATGACGACCACGATGACCACAACAACAACAATAATAACAATAATTATTATGCAATTTAATAATTTTGTTGTAAGTGATAAATGACAGTCTCATAATCATTTGCCAAATTGATCAAAATTATTAAATGTGAAATTTTAATGTTGATCGTTATTTTAAATTACATCTAAAAATATGATAGTTTATTTAAAAAATTTATTTAACTCAAAAAATAAATTAAAATTATTACAATGATGTCATTGAAAATCTTTTATTAGACTCAATTTTATTCATGTAATAGATATCAAAACATATATTTTGATTTTATAAATGGCAGTCTCATAGCCATTTGCCAGATTGATCAAAAATTCAAAATTATTAGATGTTAATAAATTAATTTGTGTTTACAAAATTTTCTAAATTCAAAAAAATTAGGAAAAATTGAAATTAATAATCCAACCTTTCACCCATTCGTTGTGAATATTTCCAACTTTCGATTTTTTTTATAATCCAACCTTTTCCTTTAGGGTATGCCAATGGCAAACTAATGGCATATGTTGAATTATGATGAAATAAAAGAATGTGCTGATAGCAAACTAAGGGCAAATGTTGGATTTTTTTGAGGGGAAAAGTTGGATTATTTAAAAATAATCGAAATGTGAGATTATTTACAGCAGATGGGTGAAAGGTTGAATTATTAATATCAATTTTTCCTAAATTTTATTAGAATGATGCAATCACTACTGTTATATGAACTTATTTCAAAACGTTTTGCAAAGAATATGCCTAATTCATAGTATTTTTTTTTGAGGTATAATTAATAGTATCTTTGGTTAGAATGAAGTTTTCTAAATTATTTAGAAAATGCTTTTTCCAAATTGTATTTATTGCAATCAATAAAAATCTTATTATTACCTTTTAAAATTTGTTATCATTATAGTAATTTGTAAAATATATCAATAAAAATATATTGATACCACTCCATGCATCAAAAATATTAAAAATTATGGTAGATAAATATATATCTTTAATTACGATAATTCTTATACTAATAACTCCATGCATTGCAACGGTTTTATATACTAATAATAATAATTCTCATCATCAAAATTATCCTTTTCAAAATTTTGACCAAAAATTGAAATCTTGCCATTAAATATCACTTCTTGTTAGGCTGCTCTAAATATCAATTTGAAATATGAGTTGATAGTATGATTTGTATTGTTAAACACTAATAATATTATCCTTTGTTTTTAAGAGTAGGAATATTTTATCATTTTTTAAAATTAAAATTAATTCATTGATAAAAGAGTCATACAATATTTTCCTTAAAATTAACAAGCAAATGCATAAAATTTGAGATAAAAAACAATTTAAGTTAATTGAACCTCGATAGTTATAGAATTGAATCGTGGGTATTATTTTCATATTTATTATTTTATGTTAGCCACAAACTTAATAATTTCATTCATTAATCAAATTAATATATTACAACACAATAATTAATAGCAATTAACAAGGCATTACATGAACCTTATTAAATTTGAAATCCATAATAATAAACACAATATATCTTAATTAGTTCCGCCAAATATGCTCTTTAACTTCTTGATTTGTGTAACATCTAACAAGCTGATTTTTCTGATTATTTCTGTAGGCAAGTCATTGGCAAAGAGAGAAGTAGTCGTAAGTTGGAAATTAGGGTTAGCACTGTTCAAAGTAACAAATGCAAGAGCTGGAGTATTTCCAACATTAACTTGAAAGTGAAGTAAAGATTGAGGAAAAATCATAATGTCCCCTTTGTTCAATGTTTTAGAATATACTTTATCATTCGAGTCTATAAACCCCGCAATAATAGTCCCTTCGATAACAATGATAAGTTCAGATACCCTATGTGAGTGAATCGGAACAACTCCACCCACACCGATATCTAATCTCGACATAGAAATACCTAAGCCGTTCAAAGCAGGAAATGTTAAATCAATTGCTGATGCCACAGCAACAGCAAATATGTTATCAGAAGTGTTGCCAGCAACACCCAAACCAGAATAAACAAAGTCATCTGCAGTGAGGTTTGCAGGATTTTTACAAGGAAACCCTGTTGGACCCACTGGGTAATCAAAATCTGCTACACAAAAATCGACAATATTGGTTTGAGCAAATGAAAGATGAAAAAAGAATAAGGAGAGAACAACAACTTTTAAGATACTCATTTTGTATAGGCTTGGTAGTATTAGTGTTGATGGTGATTCGTACAAAGTTAGTTTTTTTAGTTGGCTTTGTTGTGTTTGGTGTTGCCCTAAGCAATGGAAATATGTGCCCTATAAATATAATAGTATTTGAAGAGTGGAACAAGTAATTTCGCGGAAATACTCTTAGCTTCGACCGTTCGACGTCGTTTTAATATTTTAATGCATCATTGAATATTATTTGTTGTATGTACTCTAACCATGTTTTTAGCTGAAATAGAACTCAATTAATAATTAGAAGGTCTTTTGAGAGACCGTCTATGCAAAAGACAGTTATCCCAACGGTCCAACTTAATGATTTTAAATTTAAAAATAAGGCTGATGACTAATCAGTTACTTATTTTTTAAAATGGGTTGGCCCATATTTACTCGTCTATGCTATAGACTGTCTATAGAAAGAATTTATGATTGATAATTGGACGTGATTGGATGATTCTTTCAATCGTTCAAACTTTGAATCTTCAATCTTCATAAAAAATTATATTTAAATGGTAATATATCTCAATGAAGTGATAGGATCATTATTTTGTTGAGAAGTATTCAAATAATTCCTTTGTGTTTTGGCTTTTGATAGTTTTTATTCTGTTATATATTTGATATATGTTTGAGTATGTAATATATATGAGGTTTTAATTATCATATTATAGTTGAGTTGGTTTCTTGAAATTAGGGGTGTTTATAATAACCTGATCTGAAAATTCAAACCCAAATTATCCGGTACCCGGTTTCTAAAACCGAATAATTTACCCGGTTTTTGCAAACCGAATAATCTCTTAAGCTAACCTTTTTGAAAATCGGGTATCCGATTTTCTTTAATTATTATTTCTTTTTTACTTTTTTTCGTAAATAAAATGATCATGATATCTCTTAAGCTAACCTTGAATTGAATATTTTTGAAGAGTTAGTATTTGAATTTTATAATTGTTCTTACTCAAGCCCATGAACAATAATATTATTCTTTCATTTTCTTAATTAATCATTATGACTAATTAAATTAAAGATTTTTAGGGAGTTTGTATTTGAATTTTATATAAAAATATATATTAAGCGAAAATAGAGATAAACAAACGTATGGTTGAACGATAAAACGGCAAAAAATTAAAAAACAAAAAAACATTCAAATAAAACCGGGTATCTGGTTTCCGACCCGGTTTAAACCGGGTATCCGGATTTCGGGTACCCGGTTTATAGGGTCGGAACTGGATCGCAATTTTAGGTACCCGAAAAAGCGGGTACCCGGATTTCCGGATCCGAGTCGACCCGGTACTCGGTTTTGAACACTCCTACTTGAAATGATATCAGAGTCATCGTCATAAGAAGTCACGGGTTCGAATCTCAATCACACATCATAATTAAAGTGAAATATTCAACGCCGGGTATGAGAAGTGTTTGTGTTGCATCCATACTACTAATTACTCAAAATGCTCTTGTGTGACAGGGCGTGTCTGAGTATATAATATATCATGGAAAAGATTAAAGCAATAGAATATATTATAAATTCTAACAATAATGTTATTTTATTTATTAAAATATTTTTTAAAGCGATAAGGTAAAATCAATTACAAATATTAATTACATCAAGTCATCAACACTAAAAGAAAAAAATCATAACAACAATGTTGCCAGCAACGCTCAAACCCGAATGAACAAAAAGAAAAAACATAATAATCTTCAAAAAAAAAAAGAAAAAACAAAGTTATATCTGCTGTGAGGTTCTTACACAATTTTACTAGAAAGTCCTATTGGAATTAATTTGGTAATTGAAATATTAAGCATTGATGATTGATCGAATGACCTAGTTTGGCCTTTGATTTTGGCAGAGTTTTATTTGCAAAATTAACAATAATTTTACTTTTATTTGCTAAAATTTTAAATACGGCATACCACAAAAAGAAATTGAACAAATTCAATTAATATACCTAAGTAAAAAAAATGTGACAAAATAAATAAATAAGACAAAATTACTAAAATGAAGGAGTATTTATCATGAAAACACTTCAGTATTAATTTACACTTTTACTTTTACCAACAGAAAAGTCTATGTTAAATATATTTTTTTTTTAAAAAAGCACCTAGGGGCACATGACTCCGGGTGACCCAATGTGTCATATATATATACATATACATATACATATATATATATATATATATATATATATATATATATATATATATATATATATATATATATATATATATATATATATATATATATATATATATATATATATATATATATATATATATATATATATATATATATATATATATATATATATATATATATATATATATATATATATATATATATATATATATATATATATATATATAATAAATAAAATTTTTAGAGAGATGTTTGGTAGAGAGAGATGCACTGAGGGAACGTTGGGCAACGGGAAGTTTTTTCAAAATTTGAATGGTGCCCGTCATTTCAACCGCCCTCCTAACCTTCCATCTTCTGGGCTGCGTGGGAGTCATCGGGGGTTTACCCGCCTCCTTTGGAGGCGTGGTCCTCGGGAATTCCCCCACCGGTATCGTGGTCGGCAGGTCGTGGGCTCTCCATATCGAGATCGTCATATCCATGTAGCTTGCTTCTCGTTATTCATTGATAACATCCCATATGGTGCCTCCCCTATAGATCTATGGCATCTTTTCCAAACAGTGGGGATGGTTGTGGATGTTTATATTTCAAGAAAACAGCGTCAAAATTCAAGATACCGTTTTGGTTTCGTTCGGTTCAAGCATAAAGCTGATGCGTCAAGAGCTATCAAAGAGCTCCATGGTTGTTCAATTCTCGATGGAAGTCTTAAAGTTTCATGGGCTAGATACAAGAAAGATGGGTCAAAATTTATTTATATGAGAAACCAGCCAGCTTTTATTGTGAGGGAATCGATTGAAAGAAAAGCAGTGAGCGGAACAGAGAGAAAGGACAAAGCTGAGCTCCACCATCTCAGGCTCCAGTCCTTCCGCGAATCGAGACAGTGTGACAAGGTGATGACGAATGTTGACTTCTCAGCCCTCTCTGATGTTATTGCGTCTAGTTCTGTGGAAGAGGTCCCGCCGTCGTCACAGGTGCTAACGAATGAAGACTTTCCAGCCCTTTCTGATGTTTTTGGGTCTCGGTCTGTGGAAGAGGACTCGCCGTCGTCGCCGGTTTTGTCGAATGAAGACTTTCCTGCCATTTTGTCGACCACTCTCAACTCCTCTGAAAACATTATAGGAGAAAACATGGAGCAGCCGGCAGCTTTAAAGGTAACTTTACCCACTACTTTTGGATCTTCTTCTATGGATTCACGGAGTACTTTGGAGGAGACTCTTACGGTGACTCATAGTGTGGCTCCCGCACCGGTTGTTGATAGTGACACCAATTACACTATCGACAGTGAAAAAGATTTAGCCACCAAAAAGCAAACAAGGAAGGTGAACGTGGGGATTCATGGAAAACATCGTCCATGTCGCGCCGGTATTTCGAAGAAATCTATGAACATTAGGGAAATTCATAATTTTCTGGGCTACTATGGCCCTACAAAAGCGTAAGCTACAGTTCAAGCCGACCTAGGGGCGGGCCTAGGTTGGGGATGGTGGTGGGTGTTGTCTCAAGCTTGGTTACTATTCAAATTAAGTTTTTGGGTTGATTTTGGTGCGCAGTACTGTTTTTACGGCCCTTGGAGTCTGTTTTCATGGTGTTTTAGTCGTTGGTCCCTGTTCAATGTCTGGTCTTGAAGTTTCATGGTGTTTTAGTCGATGGCGAGGTCCTATTATTATGTTTTCTTGGAGTCTGTTTCTTGATGGTTTTCGTCAAATGGGCGGTGTTTGGGTGTCTTCTTGCTGTTTTCTATGTGTTCAATGGTCACTGTGAAGGTTGCAAACGAAAGTTTTTTAGAATTCTTCATAATGTTGAAGGGGTTTACATACACTGGAGTTTTTCAGTCGTCTGCTGGGCTTTAAACGACTTCGATGGTGGGCTGCTCGTTGTTGCTGTTTTCGTCCTGATAATCCCTGAGTGGTGATGAGCTGGTGTTCTAGCTGGTCGCCGGCGTGGTTTTTGGGTGCAGTGAAGAACGACAGTCTGGTGGTTGGGTGTTCTATGCCAGATGTAGGTGCAAGTTACTTTTGGTGTTGTCTCTTTTCAGGTTTTTTTTTTCTCCTTGTTGGCGGGACTTTTAAATTTCAAAATTTTTTTGGGTCTTTGGCTCTTGCGTCCCTCTGTTGGTGTGATGCTTCGTTTTTTCCGAGTGTTGGACTATGGGTGGTGGTCATGGTTTCTTTTTTCTGGGTTTTAGGGCCTTTCGAAGGCTCTAGGTTCTTGGAGTCAGTTTTTGATTATGGAGTTCGGCAGCGGTTTATTGGGGTGTTGTCACCGTTTAGGATAGGTGGCTTGGTGAGATTTTTTGGCGTTTTCTGTCGCGATTGTAGTGCGTTGGGCGGTTCTTACAGTATGGCATGGCTTTTGTGGCGTATGAGTGGAGCAAAGCTTTGATACATGGTGGGTGTTGGCTTTAAGATTTTGGTGTTGACCCCTTTGGAGCCTTCTCGCATTTTATCTTTGGAGTTTTTCTGGCTGGTGTTCGCTAAGGTGGTGACGCTTAATGCGTGGTGGTGTTGACTCAAATACTGGTGTTTGACGTTTTTGTCAATGGTGCGACGAAGCTTACTCTCCTGGGACGTCTTGGCGTGTAGGCATGCGGTTCTGCATTCGATGCGGTTTCGTGGTGTTCGCGGTGTTTTGGACCGTTTAGCTCTGATTATGGCGGCGCCTTATATTTGTATTACGTGGTGTTAGAATTGATTTTCTTGGTGTGTATGGTGTTCGGACCATCTTTTGGTTTTTTGAAAACATTGTTGCATAGCCCACCCCTATGCTGTTTTGGGTGGCCTGTTTCTTGGTATCCCTCTTCCAATGGCTTTTTTCCCTACGGGGGTTTTTTTATGCCGGCTGATTTGGGGTCCCAAGTTACAGTGTGGTGTTTATTTTCCTCCTTTATATTAATATATTCCAAATTTTCAAAATATATATATATTATATATATATATATATATATATATATATATATATATATATATATATATATATATATATATATATATACATGGTGTGAGATTGTGCTTCGGAAATGATGTGAGTCTCTTGCTTCGGAAACCAGTAGTGGGGGCATTGTAACCATTTGGGATCCGAGCCTTTTTAGAATGTCTCGAAAATTGGTGGTTGAAAGATGGATTGTGCTAGAAGGTTGTGTGGTTAACACCAATCTTAACTGTTATATAGGAATAATTTATGGGCCGAATCACAGAAGTGGGAGGCAAAATATGTATGACAGTATGAGGAACTTAAAAGCGTTCTAAGTTCAGTGGGGAAACCTGTACTTCTATTGGGTGATTTCAATGAGATTATGTATCCTAATGAGAGAATTGGACAATATAGAAATGAAATAAGTATGAGGGATTTTGTGGCTTGGATTCAGGACCTACATTTGATTGATGTCCCGTTACATGGAGTGACATTTACTTGGGGAAGGTTGGAGTCTCAGAGTAAATTAGATAGGTGTCTTTGTAATAATGAATGGTTTCTGGCCTATCCGAATCTTCATCTCCAAGGGTTGAAAAGAAGCTTCTCCGATCATAATCCACTTCTGCTTTCCTTGGAAAAGAAAATCAACTGGGGACCCAAACCGTTCAGAGCATATAATAGCTGGTTCTTAAACCCCGAATTCAAAAAGTTTCTATGCAGGGAATGGGAAAACCTTCCAAATATGGGGCTACCAAATAAACTAAAGGCTTTGAAAGCGCCTTTGAAGAATTAGAGTAAGGAGCATTTTGAATGTATGGATGAAAAAATAAAGAAGCTTGAAAGTGTGGTCCATGATTTGCAAATTTCTAGTGAATCACGATTGTTGAACGAGGTTGAAAGGGCCAGATTGTGTGCAGCTCAGAGTCATCTAATGACTTGGTTGATAAGACGGGAAAGAATTTGGAGACAAAAAGCCCGCTCTTATGGTTTCAGTTTAAAGGATAGGAACTCAAATTTTTTCCATGTAAGCACAATGATAAAAAGAGAAATGAAATATCACAGTTAATAATTGATGGGAGGAGTATTTCGGGGGTTGAAAATCTTAAAAGAGAGATCAACAATTACATTGAAAACCGGTTCTCACAAACGTAAGTCCCGGAGTTGGATTTTGATTTGGGTGTTCACTCAACCTTATCGGAGGAACATGTTAGATTCCTTGAAGCAATACCGTCTAGAGAGGAAGTAAAGGAGGCTGTTTGGGCGTGTGGCACAGATAAATCTCCTGGTTTCGATGGCTTCAATTTCAACTTCATTAGAGAAACGTGGGAGCAAATAAAGGAGGACATTTATAGTTTTGTCTTGAGATTTTTAGAGAATGGTGAAGAGGCAAAGGCAATCAACATCACATGGGTATCTCTTATACCAAAGATTGCTAGCCCTGGTTCGATTGATGAT
>JAAKBH010001034.1:27500-61721 GCA_019776075.1 Amaranthus palmeri
TGGTCTATGACTTTCCCCATTACCCTTTGAAGCCTCCTCGCTAGAATTCTCGAGATGATCTTATAGACTACGGTGCAGTAGGCAATCGGTCTGTAATCTCCCACTCTGTTAGCCTTTGCTGATTTAGGAATCAAGGTAACCGAGGTACAGTTGAAGGGGTGGAAGAGCAAGTTATCGGCGAAGAACTCATGGATAGCACTCAGAAGATCCTCCTTAATAATATCCCAGGTTCTCTTGAAGAAGCAGGCATTAAACCCATCGATCTCCGGAGTTTTATTATCATTCATCTCCAACAGCGCATTTTTGATTTCCTCATCTGTGACCTCCTGAATAAGCATCTGGTTACAATTGTTGTCAAGCTGTAGCCCATTTCTCATAATATCCCTGTCAAGCACCTCCAGGTTCGGGGTTGCAGAACCTTGGAGGTTTTTATAGAAATGGCTGATTTCACTCTGAATCTCCTGGGGAGTATTGAGCCACTTTCCCCCATTATCCTGGATCTCATGAATACTGTTCGAAGCTCTTCGCTCTTTAATAGATGCATGAAAGAACGCTGTATTATCATCACCGTGTTTCATCCAGTTAATTCTAGCTTTCTGGAGAAGAGCCTTATCTTCTATTTTCCTCCATTTCCGCACCTGATCAAGGGACACTTTTTCCTGTGTGTGAAGCTCTTTATTTGATGGGTCAAGTTGAATTTTGGTTTGGATGCTCTCCCTTTTCCCTTCCCAATTGTCGATTTTATCTCGGATCCCCGCAAACTCTGTAGTAGGAAGAAGCTTTAACCTGGCTTTCACATTTTTCAGCTTGTGCCACAGTCTTTGCAGACCTTTACCAGTGACCTTGATCCTCCACGCTTCTTCAATCCCTATGTGGAAGTCTTGGTGATCACAGAGGTGATTGAAGAAACGAAACGGCTTGCTCTGCTTCTGGTCATATTCTGCAAGGTTAAGAATCAAAGGGGTATGGTCAGAAAAGAGAGGATTAGCATACTGGACGCTCGCATGGCTGTAGGTCTGTAACCACTGGAGATTGCCAATAGCATGATCAATTTTGGTGAGCGTACGGTTGTCCCCCTTCTCCCTGTTTGTCCACGAGAATTGGTGGCCTTTCTCTGATATAGGATGAAGCTCCCTGTTTTCCATCCATTGAGCCATATCACAAGTTTCATAAGTGGTGACAAGGGCCCCATTCTTCCGATGCTCTTCTTTGTAGATCGCATTGAAATCCCCCATACATAACCAAGCTGAGTTATGCTCCACCTTCGCCATTTCTTTCCAGAGATTCCTACGGTCACGAACAGTGTGGAGCCCGTACACAAAGGTGATATAGAAGTACGCATTTGTGTTCAAGGGGGATTTCTTGGTTGTTATGAACTGTTGGTGCGTGTCACATTGAGTCACCCTACACTTATCTTGTCTCCAACCTACCCATATTCTACCTATGAGAGTAATTTAAGCACCAATTCCATTGGCTACCAAAGCGTTTTTGAATTTTCTTCGCATTCACCTCTTAAATTTTTGTCTCCAATAAAGCTACAACACTTACTTTATTAGAGTCAAGGAATTTAATTATTTCCCTGATTCTAGCGGGGCTATTCATGCCCCTCACATTCCAAGACACAATGATCATTTCGGGGAGGGAATTAGAGGGTTCCCGTCCCTTGTTTTATCATTTTGAGCTGCTGTGTAACCTTCCTCACCAAGCTGATTTCTGATTTCACCTGCTGCTGTGAGCTTAGTCCCTTTGCCATTACTCGAATCTTTCTGACCACCCTTCCTAGCAGTTCTATTGGGAGGCACAGGGGTCCAGCCTTGCTCCTCGTCATCACTCTGTCCACCATTCATAGCTGCTGTCAGTATCCCATCAGGAGGTTCAGCTATTTTGTCTACTGTTAGCTTAGTGTGCATCTGCTGCTGGTTGGGAGCCACAGTAGTACCTGCTGTCTCACTAATTACTTCACCCAAACATTGGTGCTCACCCTCTGGCTGTGTATCAATCTGTCTCGTGGCCTTACCCTCCTCAAGACCTTCTAATTACTGCCTCAATTCATCTAAACATGTCACACCTTGCATAAGTTTTGCACTATTCGAAGGCACCCACACACGTTTATCCCCTCCTTGTTTGTGGTCTTCCTTTTTTTTTTTTCTCTTTTGGTGGAAAATTTTCCTCCCCATTTTCATTGCACATATGGCCTAGTTTATTACACTTCCTGCAAAAATAGGGCCTCCACTCGGGTATAGCTTTTTGAAGGAATTCCCTCCCCGTGTTATCTCGCACTCTAATTTCAGTCACAATGTCCTGAGTAATATCCACTCCACCAAGACTCTAGCATAAGACACTTTAATTTATTTTGCTGTGCACTCATCCGCAAGAATCGGAACC
Organism: Amaranthus palmeri; assembly: GCA_019776075.1. Lineage (NCBI taxonomy): Eukaryota > Viridiplantae > Streptophyta > Magnoliopsida > Caryophyllales > Amaranthaceae > Amaranthus > Amaranthus palmeri. The sequence continues at coordinate 29,886 of JAAKBH010001034.1, forward strand.
CCAACTGCACTCACAATCCTGCTCAATGAGTCTTCCCCCCAGCAGTGGAGAGGTAAACTCGGCAACCGAAACCAGACTGGTATCACTCTAAAAATTTCTTCCCTGAAATCAAAGTTCATGGTCCATTTCTTCACAATCATAGAGGCTCTATTCAAGAAATACGGACCTCCCTTTAGGATATCAGCACATTCATTATCTGTACTAAACCTCATAATAAAATAACCATCATCATGAAGGTGAATAGCCGGCATGCTAACAAAAGACCAGTGCTTCCGCATATATCCTTTAATTATGTCAATTGAAACATTTCCACCAACAACATATACTACTAAGGAACGTTCCCACATTTGCACAAGGTTTACAACATCACTAGAATCAATTTGAACCACTTGTTTTCCATCCTCAATCACAGGGGGAATAAACTTTGATTGCATACCAACAGTAGGATTAGGGCTAATTACCTTGTCTCTCCATGAAGTTAGTACCTTGTTTTGCATAGTACCCAGATTCTGTGACACATTTAAAGCTGGAAATTGGTCCACTTCACATTCGCCTGCGGGTTTGTTCGTCTCCAAATTCCCCTGCTGCTTTACCCCATTGCTTTGATTTTTCATCTGTTGTTGAAGGGACTCCAATTGGGCCTTCACACTTGTAATCTCCTTTCTGAAATTTGCAGCTAGTGTGTCTTCACTAACACTCGTACTGGGTGCTGACTTCTGCAATTGTGGTTGGCTGTCACTCACAGGGGTCAAAACCCGGCCACCTTGATGCTGGGTAAAGGGCCCTTCTTCATCACTCTCTTCGCTGCTCGAGTGTTCAGGATCCATTCGAGCCCTAATTTCCGCCTGTGCTGAGCCACTCCTCGTGTTTATAGGCCTACTTTCTTCTCCCTTCCCTCTTCCTCCCCTCCCTCTAGTGCCTCTCCCTCCTCTCATGGTGTTAGAAGCTCGCCGGTGCCAGAAAAGAAGGTCAACGGAGTAACGGCTACACGCCCATTACCCCAGAGCACTTCTCTCTAGATTTTTTCTTTTTTTTTTTTTGTCAATTGATTTGTATTATATACCCAAAAATAGATACAGAGAGGAAACTGCTCGGTCTGTAAATTAACTGCAGACCAAGCCACCAAAAACGCTATCACTCACAACAAAAAGGGGAGCGATAACCCAAAAAGAAAACTACCAAAATCTACATACATACAAGCATATCGATCATCCTATTGCTAACCCTCCCTGCAACTCTAAAGATAATAAGATCATACAACTCTTTCTGACTAAATCTGCGATTGTCAAAAATTTTCCCATTCCGTTGTTTCCAAATGCAGTATATCAACTCCGTCCATAGAGCAACTATCAGCTTGGCTCTGTCAGTTTTCTTCCTATTGATCTTGGCCATAAGAGCAATCTCAGCTTGGAAATCAACCTCGTCAATTTTCGCGCGAAGGAATCTGAAGATCTGGTTGCGGATGTCCTTTGCGTTTTGACACTCAAAAACAAGGTGCTGGATGGATTCGTTAGCCCCATTGCAGAGAACACAATTATCATCTGAAATATCAACCCATTTCCCGACACGATCCTTCGTTGCAAGCCTATCCTGAATCGCTAACCAAGTGATGAAGTTTGCGCTTGGACTGGCATAGTTCTTTATCATGATATTACCCCACGAAACTCTAGGAGCATCTTCCATCAGAGAAGTCAGGATCGTTTATAAATTGATCCCACCCCCCTAGTTTATCTACAAGATAGCTGTGTTTGATGATCTTTTTGAATACCCACGAGGCATGAGTGGAGACGCGCACATTCCTGATATCTTGATTGCTCATATAGTAACTGTGTACCCATTTTACCCAAAGGTTGTCTTTTTTCCGAGCTAGATTCCAGAGATGCTTCAAAAGTGCAGCTTTGTTCCACACGTGCATGTCTTTAAGATTCAGACCACCCTTAGCGAAAGGTAAGGTCATCTAATTCCAAGCCACAGCAGCTTTCCTAGAAATACCTTCCTTTCCTGTCCAGATGAAAGATCTGCAGATGCTTTCCACCATTTTAATCAGCTTCTTTGGGAGGCAGAAGATTTGTGCCCAAAAATTCTGAATACCACCAATAACACTGCGAACGAGCTGGACTCTACCCGCGTAGGACAAAAGACGGGAGGACCAGTAGCCAATACGCCCAACAATCTTATCTACTAACGGCCGACAATCTCTAGAATTGAGTTTTTTAGAATGAAGAGGAACCCCCAGGTAACGAAAGGGGAAACTACCTTCAGCCATTTGGAGGAACAGCAGCAATCTATTTTTTGTCTGGTTATCAATGCCCGAGAAGTATACATTGCTCTTGTTAACATTAGCTTCAAGCCCTGACGATCTAGAGAAGCTCTTGAACGTGTTCATTAAACTCTGGATGGACATCTTATCAGCTCGACAGAACAGGAGGAGATCATCAGCAAACAGCAGGTGGGTGATGTTTTCTTTTTTGCATTTGGGGTGGTAGTGGAAGTTTCCATTATGCCGCTGATCCTGCATGAGAAACATATTTTAAGCGTTTCTAACACATTTTTATAGTAAACATACAGGACAATAAGTAAGAAGAACATATATTTCGATTAAGTACTGATAATTATTACAACAAAACGGCACGAAAAAAAAAGCTCATTATAATTTTTTTCGTGAAAAAATAGCTATGTTAATCAACATAACCTATTACTCCTTGACACGTACACCGATTGATACACCGAGTGAAATTAATCATGTACGTGTCAAGAAGCATAGGATATATTGAAAAAAAAGCTCATTAGTAATTTTTTATACATCAAAATACTACATTAAATTTATATAAATCACTACATCCTACCCCTATATCATCACGTACACCGATTGAAATTAACCATGTACGAGTTGAATAGAGGTAGGATATAGTGAAAAAATAGCTATGTTAATCACAATATCCAACGCCCTTCTCTACTCGTACACCGATTGAAATTAATCATGTACGAGTAGAGCGGCGTAGGATATAGTGAAAAAAAAAGCTCATTAGTATTTTTTAATACAACAAAATACTACCATTAAATTTATGTAAATCACTACATCCTTCCCCTTTATCATCACGTACACCGATTGAAATTAACCATGTACGAGATGAAAAGAGGTAGGATATAGTAAAGAACAAATTTGGGGCAACCTTTATATTTATGTTAATCACTATATCCCACCCTTCTCCACGCGTACACCGATTGAAATTAACCATGTACGAGTGGAGAGGGTGGGATACAGTGAAAAACAAATTTGAGGCAAGTCTCATTTGCTTAAAAACAACCATTAAATTTATGTTAATCACTATATCCAACCCCGTCTCTACGCGTACACCGATTAAATTAACTATGTACGCGTGGAGAGACGTCGGATACAATAAATTCATGTTAATCACTATATCCCACCCCTTTCTCCACACGTACACCGATTGAAATTAACCTTGTACGAGTGAACAACAACCATGTACGAGTGGAGAGGGGAGGGATACAGTGAACAACAATGAGAAACAAATTTATGTATGTTTATAAGCAAATGTGGTTCATACCTTTAATATCAAATTTTTCCATATTTTTGATACGATTGAACTGTTAAATTTATGTTTCGCAATTTGTCCGGTTCTTCCCGAACCCATACTTAAGTAAACAAACTCGAGTATGGGTACGAAGAGAACGGGGCAAGTGAGAAACATGATAAAGTTGAAAGGTTTAGTAGCTCCAAGATCAATATTCAATTTTAATATGCCATATTTTTATTATGATTGAATCGTTTTATTAATATTTCGAGACCGTTTATTTTTTTGTTTTTCAACTTCTCGCCTTCCACCTCCACCCCTACTTAATTCTTCTCAAGTAGGAGAGTTAAATAGGGGTGGTGGTGGATGGCGACAAGAGAAGAACAGATAAATTATAGAGAGAAGTGGGAAATGGATTGGGGCGAATGAAAAATGACGCAGGGGGGGTATTTATAGACAAAATCAGGATATTACCGACTACTTAACGACCCAGTTTTAGTCGGCGTTTAGTCGGAAAAAATAAAACGTTTATTCCCGTATTTTTTTCTTTTTTTCTTTTTTGGCGACTAACTAGCGACTACATTTATGGTCGGAAAAATAGCGACTAAAACATAAAGTCGCAAGTTGGTCTGGAATCGGCGACCAAAGTTTTTTGGTCTCTGTTTAGTCGGTATTACCGACTAGAACATGTTAGTCGGTATTTTTGTCGCTGTTTAGTCGGTAATACCGACTAAATTTGTCCAGTCGCTAATCTGGGTCGCTGGGTTGCAATTTTTTTGTAGTGTTATTGTTCTGAGTTTTTATTAGAGCTTTTGTCAATATTCTAAGGATTTATTTGTTTTGTAAAAGAAATATAAATTGGTTTTTGCTGTAAGATTTGATTCCTTTATTGTTTTTTAAAAGCAATGCAAATTACTATATACTATAGACCTATAGTATTATTTACTATGTTACTATGTATAAAGTGGTTTTGTAGTGATGAGATTGGATTGCTTTTACTATTCTAAATTAAGTGTGAGTTGAAAAACAAAAAAGGTATATATAGTTTAAGATAAGTCACTACATTGTAAATTATTCACACTGTTCGTCGTTTAAATTTATTTTATGTTACAGTTTATATGTGAAAAAAATATAGGTATGTGAAATCTTGTTTGAATCGTCTGATCGCATACTTTTATAAAATTAATTTTTTTATAATTTCTAGAGGTGCATATTTCAATTTATAAATAATTAAGATAACATATTCGATTGCGTAAAAAGTAAAATATAGTAAGTATAGTAGAACAAAAAAAGTACAAGGAAAAAAAACATGAATAGACTATGCTACTCGTTAAAAAATACATCCGTACATGATCGCAAGCATAAAATTTATTCATTCAACTTATCAATATATTACAACACAATAATTAATATCAAGGTGTTACTGGTTTGCAAAAACCTTATTAAATTTGAAATCACAAACTAAATATAATTGACACAACACAATTTAAGAATTGAAAGACCTATAAATACCTTAATTAGTACCACCAAGTATCTTCTTTAACTTTTTGATTTGTGTAACATCTAACAAACTGATTTTTCTTATTATTTCTGTTGGTAAGTCATTAGCAAAGAGAGAAGTGGTAGTAATTTGAAAATTAGGGCTAGCACTGTTCAAGCTAACAAATGCAAGAGCCGGAGTCTTTCCAACATTAACTTGGAAGTGAAGTAATGAATTAGGAAAGATCATAATATCCCCTTTATTTAACGTTTTAGAGTATACTCGATCATTTGAGTCTATAAACCCAGCAATAATAGTTCCTTCAATAACAATGATAAGTTCAGATACTCTATGTGAGTGGATCGGGACTACTCCACCCACAGCGATATCTAATCTCGACATAGAAAGTCCTAAACCATTTAAAGCGGGAAAGGTCATATCAACTGCAAAGGTCACAGCAACACCAAATATATTAGAGGTGTTGCCAGCAACACCTAAACCAGAAAATACAAAGTCATCAGCAGTGAGATTAGCAGGGTTTTTACAGGGAAATCCTGTTGGACCAACTGGATAGTTGAAATCTGCTACACAAAAGTCAACAATATTAGTTTCTGCATATGACAGATGAAAAAGAAAACATAATACGGCAAATTTTAAGATACTCATTTTCAAATGAAGTTTTGAGTGGGTGGTTTGCTATCGGCTAAGAAAAAGTAGCGTTAAATGAGAATTGAACTCAAAATTATCGATTTATAGGGAGATGGTTTTTCTATTAAGTGGGTAGTGTTGGTATGTTGCTTCAAGCAATGGAAATTTGTGTCCTATAAATAACATTTGAAGGATGCATCATGCATGTAATTTCGCGGAAATTTTCTTGGTCAATGTAGTAACTAATATATAATGCTTAGCCTAGCTCTTAGCTTAGCTTAATTTATGGGTTTATTTAACTAGTTATGGTCAAAAGAAAAAATTGAATATTACTTCTATTATTTGTTAAATTAATGAAATCTTCTTTTTTTTGCTAACATGGAGCTTAAAAAATATTTGAATTAATGATTCTTTCAATTGTTCAAACTTTGAATCTTCATTCAATAAATTATTATTCTATCATCATCATCATATACGGTGTATTCCACTCATAGACAACTATAATCAGGATCTGAGGAGGGATGAGAGAAGACAACTCATGCGGTCAAAGAGAATGGGGAGAAATCAAAGAAAGTAATGAAGAGGGACGATAAGTCGTTAATATTATTAATTCTATTAGGATAATCGATTGACGGGTCATTTGGTTAGTGATACTAAATTGTGGTAATAGGAATGATTTATAGTGTAAAATTTCAGTAAAAGTTTCATGTCATTCCCATGATAACGAAAATATGATCACAAAAGATTTTTTTTTGTTTACAAATTTTCATTATCATCTAATACCATATCTCCTAATGATAAGAAAATGAGATTGTTGAAGTTGGACAAGTATGACCATCAAATAACAAGTGATTTTTCAACTGAAATTACACTAGCTAATTTTCATTATCTTTACCACTATTTAACACCACCTACCAAACAGACCGTGATTGTAATGATTAATGGCTGATGTCACTTAAAATTCGAAAGAGGAGTAATGAAATTTTGTAAAATGATCGGGAGGGGTTATAATGAGGGGTGGTATGGTTAATTTTAGAGAATCAAGTAAATATTAGATGTTAAAAATGTAAATATTTGATGATTTTTTAGCAAATTGTATTCTTTCCAATTCACCCAAATAATCCCATTTAAGATAATCAAGTAAATATATATGATAACAAGTTCATACAATAATGAAGTTTCACTTACCGGTTGATGAAGTACTCAATCTCCGATCAAATTCTCAATTAAAATTAGAATATACAAATTTTCAAATTAGAGGGTCTCACGGTAGGACCAAATCTACTACTCTTACAATTTTAAAGTAATCAATTTCTTATAATCTTGAAGCGATCACTTATAACCTTAAAGTGATCTCCTACAATATTAAATTGATTTACTACTTCTTATAGTCTTAAAACAATTACTTGCAATCTTAAAGTGACCAACTATAAACCTACACAATCAATTAGAGTTTTAAGGTTATTATTTATTATATTGTACGTAGTCTTAAAGTGATCATTTATGATCTTAAATCAAAGCGATAATATAAATAATAAAGTAATACTAACTTTGTTCTGAAATACTAGCAACATTTCGATTATTTGCACTATTCATCGTTTAAGGTTATTTTATATATTGCGACTAATGTGTAGAAATATAGTCAAGTGTGATTTTATTTGAATGGTCTAATCGCATACTTTCATAATATTAACTTTTTTAATTTTTAGATTGGTATAAGTCAACATATAAAAAAAACGCATTGGAATGGTTAAAAAATATAATGTAGCAAGTATAATAAAACAGAGAAAATATAAAACCTGCTACCTCCTCGGCTCCTCCGTATCATAATACTTGCTACTAAGTGTGACATATTATATAGGTTAATGTCACGATCCGTATGTATATTATGAAACGGAGGAAGTATTTAAGATAAGTATTTAAATATGTTTGCCGATTCAATGATTTTAACGGGCTACGACAAATTGTAACTTGACACCCAAGTTTTCATGTATAAGATAGAACTTTAAAATATTTGGATGACTATTCCTAACGTTCAAACTTCAAACTTTGAATGTTATCTCTACAGGACGTTTTATCAAAGCACTACTCTTAGTTTTTAATTAAGCATAAACAGCATAATATCCGCACAATATCATGTTTCAAAATCAAGTGCAATTAAAAATTGCATTTATACAGTTCACTATTGTGTTAATTAATGGACTTTAGGGTATCACGGATAGCAGACTGTTAAGGGGATTTAAATATTAGACAGTGCTATTCAGGCTCGGTTTCAAACAATAGTTTTTAAGTGATGATATGTTTGTAAACATGTTTCATATTTGAAGTAGTATAATTTTACAATATGTAATGAAAAATCTTTTAATATAATAAAAGACTTCAATTTAAAATACGTCGCAAAAATAAATTAATAAGGTCTCTAAAATCTTTGCTCCACCGCTATTCACGTACTCGCTTTGCATATATCTAAAGACATGGTTTTATGGATTTTCATATCTGTTTGACTGTTTTGGTAGTGGGTTTATATATTAATATAGTATCAGTTCTATTCTAATTAGGTCTGTTAAGAGTTATATGTTGATTAGGATTTTTAAAGGTCCTACATAAACTTTTTAAACTTATTGAATGTATTTTGTATTTGAGATTCTCTTCTTCTTCTCATATGTTAAGAAAATATGTTCTCCCTGGCTGTGAATGTAAGCACATTGTTGATGAACCTCATTAAATATGTGTTATCTTTATTATTATTACAGCTAAATACAAATACTCCCTCCGAAGCTTTTTAGTTGTCCCATTTTCTTATTTAGCAAATTCATATTAATTGTCTCATTCCCTTTTTTGTCTATCTTTTTTTTTTACATAAATACCCTCACTTTTACTACTTCTAATACTCCAACTATCATCTTTACAATTAATTTAATTAATTAAAATACCCAACTATCCCCTTTTTAATGGGCCCTAAACCACCATTAATAATCGTGAAAACTCAAATGAAACATCTAAAATGATTCGGAGGGAATAATTTATTTGCAACAAATTAATAAAGAAGATAGATTGGCGAAATGACTAAGTGGTTTTTTTTCTAATAAATTAAATCTTTTAAGCTTTGAGGGATTCATATGTGGACTTCAACTGCAGTTGGGATATGGAAGGATTATTTTTACGTGGAATTTGTTGTTTTATTTTTAAAAGAATATGTTTGATATTTTAAGCTTTTAGGGTGAACGACCAGAATGACAATTAATATGAGAATGACGACCACGATGACCACAACAACAACAATAATAACAATAATTATTATGCAATTTAATAATTTTGTTGTAAGTGATAAATGACAGTCTCATAATCATTTGCCAAATTGATCAAAATTATTAAATGTGAAATTTTAATGTTGATCGTTATTTTAAATTACATCTAAAAATATGATAGTTTATTTAAAAAATTTATTTAACTCAAAAAATAAATTAAAATTATTACAATGATGTCATTGAAAATCTTTTATTAGACTCAATTTTATTCATGTAATAGATATCAAAACATATATTTTGATTTTATAAATGGCAGTCTCATAGCCATTTGCCAGATTGATCAAAAATTCAAAATTATTAGATGTTAATAAATTAATTTGTGTTTACAAAATTTTCTAAATTCAAAAAAATTAGGAAAAATTGAAATTAATAATCCAACCTTTCACCCATTCGTTGTGAATATTTCCAACTTTCGATTTTTTTTATAATCCAACCTTTTCCTTTAGGGTATGCCAATAGCAAACTAATGGCATATGTTGAATTATGATGAAATAAAAGAATGTGCTGATAGCAAACTAAGGGCAAATGTTGGATTTTTTTGAGGGGAAAAGTTGGATTATTTAAAAATAATCGAAATGTGAGATTATTTACAGCAGATGGGTGAAAGGTTGAATTATTAATATCAATTTTTCCTAAATTTTATTAGAATGATGCAATCACTACTGTTATATGAACTTATTTCAAAACGTTTTGCAAAGAATATGCCTAATTCATAGTATTTTTTTTTGAGGTATAATTAATAGTATCTTTGGTTAGAATGAAGTTTTCTAAATTATTTAGAAAATGCTTTTTCCAAATTGTATTTATTGCAATCAATAAAAATCTTATTATTACCTTTTAAAATTTGTTATCATTATAGTAATTTGTAAAATATATCAATAAAAATATATTGATACCACTCCATGCATCAAAAATATTAAAAATTATGGTAGATAAATATATATCTTTAATTACGATAATTCTTATACTAATAACTCCATGCATTGCAACGGTTTTATATACTAATAATAATAATTCTCATCATCAAAATTATCCTTTTCAAAATTTTGACCAAAAATTGAAATCTTGCCATTAAATATCACTTCTTGTTAGGCTGCTCTAAATATCAATTTGAAATATGAGTTGATAGTATGATTTGTATTGTTAAACACTAATAATATTATCCTTTGTTTTTAAGAGTAGGAATATTTTATCATTTTTTAAAATTAAAATTAATTCATTGATAAAAGAGTCATACAATATTTTCCTTAAAATTAACAAGCAAATGCATAAAATTTGAGATAAAAAACAATTTAAGTTAATTGAACCTCGATAGTTATAGAATTGAATCGTGGGTATTATTTTCATATTTATTATTTTATGTTAGCCACAAACTTAATAATTTCATTCATTAATCAAATTAATATATTACAACACAATAATTAATAGCAATTAACAAGGCATTACATGAACCTTATTAAATTTGAAATCCATAATAATAAACACAATATATCTTAATTAGTTCCGCCAAATATGCTCTTTAACTTCTTGATTTGTGTAACATCTAACAAGCTGATTTTTCTGATTATTTCTGTAGGCAAGTCATTGGCAAAGAGAGAAGTAGTCGTAAGTTGGAAATTAGGGTTAGCACTGTTCAAAGTAACAAATGCAAGAGCTGGAGTATTTCCAACATTAACTTGAAAGTGAAGTAAAGATTGAGGAAAAATCATAATGTCCCCTTTGTTCAATGTTTTAGAATATACTTTATCATTCGAGTCTATAAACCCCGCAATAATAGTCCCTTCGATAACAATGATAAGTTCAGATACCCTATGTGAGTGAATCGGAACAACTCCACCCACACCGATATCTAATCTCGACATAGAAATACCTAAGCCGTTCAAAGCAGGAAATGTTAAATCAATTGCTGATGCCACAGCAACAGCAAATATGTTATCAGAAGTGTTGCCAGCAACACCCAAACCAGAATAAACAAAGTCATCTGCAGTGAGGTTTGCAGGATTTTTACAAGGAAACCCTGTTGGACCCACTGGGTAATCAAAATCTGCTACACAAAAATCGACAATATTGGTTTGAGCAAATGAAAGATGAAAAAAGAATAAGGAGAGAACAACAACTTTTAAGATACTCATTTTGTATAGGCTTGGTAGTATTAGTGTTGATGGTGATTCGTACAAAGTTAGTTTTTTTAGTTGGCTTTGTTGTGTTTGGTGTTGCCCTAAGCAATGGAAATATGTGCCCTATAAATATAATAGTATTTGAAGAGTGGAACAAGTAATTTCGCGGAAATACTCTTAGCTTCGACCGTTCGACGTCGTTTTAATATTTTAATGCATCATTGAATATTATTTGTTGTATGTACTCTAACCATGTTTTTAGCTGAAATAGAACTCAATTAATAATTAGAAGGTCTTTTGAGAGACCGTCTATGCAAAAGACAGTTATCCCAACGGTCCAACTTAATGATTTTAAATTTAAAAATAAGGCTGATGACTAATCAGTTACTTATTTTTTAAAATGGGTTGGCCCATATTTACTCGTCTATGCTATAGACTGTCTATAGAAAGAATTTATGATTGATAATTGGACGTGATTGGATGATTCTTTCAATCGTTCAAACTTTGAATCTTCAATCTTCATAAAAAATTATATTTAAATGGTAATATATCTCAATGAAGTGATAGGATCATTATTTTGTTGAGAAGTATTCAAATAATTCCTTTGTGTTTTGGCTTTTGATAGTTTTTATTCTGTTATATATTTGATATATGTTTGAGTATGTAATATATATGAGGTTTTAATTATCATATTATAGTTGAGTTGGTTTCTTGAAATTAGGGGTGTTTATAATAACCTGATCTGAAAATTCAAACCCAAATTATCCGGTACCCGGTTTCTAAAACCGAATAATTTACCCGGTTTTTGCAAACCGAATAATCTCTTAAGCTAACCTTTTTGAAAATCGGGTATCCGATTTTCTTTAATTATTATTTCTTTTTTACTTTTTTTCGTAAATAAAATGATCATGATATCTCTTAAGCTAACCTTGAATTGAATATTTTTGAAGAGTTAGTATTTGAATTTTATAATTGTTCTTACTTAAGCCCATGAACAATAATATTATTCTTTCATTTTCTTAATTAATCATTATGACTAATTAAATTAAAGATTTTTAGGGAGTTTGTATTTGAATTTTATATAAAAATATATATTAAGCGAAAATAGAGATAAACAAACGTATGGTTGAACGATAAAACGGCAAAAAATTAAAAAACAAAAAAACATTCAAATAAAACCGGGTATCTGGTTTCCGACCCGGTTTAAACCGGGTATCCGGATTTCGGGTACCCGGTTTATAGGGTCGGAACTGGATCGCAATTTTAGGTACCCGAAAAAGCGGGTACCCGGATTTCCGGATCCGAGTCGACCCGGTACTCGGTTTTGAACACTCCTACTTGAAATGATATCAGAGTCATCGTCATAAGAAGTCACGGGTTCGAATCTCAATCACACATCATAATTAAAGTGAAATATTCAACGCCGGGTATGAGAAGTGTTTGTGTTGCATCCATACTACTAATTACTCAAAATGCTCTTGTGTGACAGGGCGTGTCTGAGTATATAATATATCATGGAAAAGATTAAAGCAATAGAATATATTATAAATTCTAACAATAATGTTATTTTATTTATTAAAATATTTTTTAAAGCGATAAGGTAAAATCAATTACAAATATTAATTACATCAAGTCATCAACACTAAAAGAAAAAAATCATAACAACAATGTTGCCAGCAACGCTCAAACCCGAATGAACAAAAAGAAAAAACATAATAATCTTCAAAAAAAAAAAGAAAAAACAAAGTTATATCTGCTGTGAGGTTCTTACACAATTTTACTAGAAAGTCCTATTGGAATTAATTTGGTAATTGAAATATTAAGCATTGATGATTGATCGAATGACCTAGTTTGGCCTTTGATTTTGGCAGAGTTTTATTTGCAAAATTAACAATAATTTTACTTTTATTTGCTAAAATTTTAAATACGGCATACCACAAAAAGAAATTGAACAAATTCAATTAATATACCTAAGTAAAAAAAATGTGACAAAATAAATAAATAAGACAAAATTACTAAAATGAAGGAGTATTTATCATGAAAACACTTCAGTATTAATTTACACTTTTACTTTTACCAACAGAAAAGTCTATGTTAAATATATTTTTTTTTTAAAAAAGCACCTAGGGGCACATGACTCCGGGTGACCCAATGTGTCATATATATATACATATACATATACATATATATATATATATATATATATATATATATATATATATATATATATATATATATATATATATATATATATATATATATATATATATATATATATATATATATATATATATATATATATATATATATATATATATATATATATATATATATATATATATATATATATATATATATATATATATATATATATATATATATATATATAATAAATAAAATTTTTAGAGAGATGTTTGGTAGAGAGAGATGCACTGAGGGAACGTTGGGCAACGGGAAGTTTTTTCAAAATTTGAATGGTGCCCGTCATTTCAACCGCCCTCCTAACCTTCCATCTTCTGGGCTGCGTGGGAGTCATCGGGGGTTTACCCGCCTCCTTTGGAGGCGTGGTCCTCGGGAATTCCCCCACCGGTATCGTGGTCGGCAGGTCGTGGGCTCTCCATATCGAGATCGTCATATCCATGTAGCTTGCTTCTCGTTATTCATTGATAACATCCCATATGGTGCCTCCCCTATAGATCTATGGCATCTTTTCCAAACAGTGGGGATGGTTGTGGATGTTTATATTTCAAGAAAACAGCGTCAAAATTCAAGATACCGTTTTGGTTTCGTTCGGTTCAAGCATAAAGCTGATGCGTCAAGAGCTATCAAAGAGCTCCATGGTTGTTCAATTCTCGATGGAAGTCTTAAAGTTTCATGGGCTAGATACAAGAAAGATGGGTCAAAATTTATTTATATGAGAAACCAGCCAGCTTTTATTGTGAGGGAATCGATTGAAAGAAAAGCAGTGAGCGGAACAGAGAGAAAGGACAAAGCTGAGCTCCACCATCTCAGGCTCCAGTCCTTCCGCGAATCGAGACAGTGTGACAAGGTGATGACGAATGTTGACTTCTCAGCCCTCTCTGATGTTATTGCGTCTAGTTCTGTGGAAGAGGTCCCGCCGTCGTCACAGGTGCTAACGAATGAAGACTTTCCAGCCCTTTCTGATGTTTTTGGGTCTCGGTCTGTGGAAGAGGACTCGCCGTCGTCGCCGGTTTTGTCGAATGAAGACTTTCCTGCCATTTTGTCGACCACTCTCAACTCCTCTGAAAACATTATAGGAGAAAACATGGAGCAGCCGGCAGCTTTAAAGGTAACTTTACCCACTACTTTTGGATCTTCTTCTATGGATTCACGGAGTACTTTGGAGGAGACTCTTACGGTGACTCATAGTGTGGCTCCCGCACCGGTTGTTGATAGTGACACCAATTACACTATCGACAGTGAAAAAGATTTAGCCACCAAAAAGCAAACAAGGAAGGTGAACGTGGGGATTCATGGAAAACATCGTCCATGTCGCGCCGGTATTTCGAAGAAATCTATGAACATTAGGGAAATTCATAATTTTCTGGGCTACTATGGCCCTACAAAAGCGTAAGCTACAGTTCAAGCCGACCTAGGGGCGGGCCTAGGTTGGGGATGGTGGTGGGTGTTGTCTCAAGCTTGGTTACTATTCAAATTAAGTTTTTGGGTTGATTTTGGTGCGCAGTACTGTTTTTACGGCCCTTGGAGTCTGTTTTCATGGTGTTTTAGTCGTTGGTCCCTGTTCAATGTCTGGTCTTGAAGTTTCATGGTGTTTTAGTCGATGGCGAGGTCCTATTATTATGTTTTCTTGGAGTCTGTTTCTTGATGGTTTTCGTCAAATGGGCGGTGTTTGGGTGTCTTCTTGCTGTTTTCTATGTGTTCAATGGTCACTGTGAAGGTTGCAAACGAAAGTTTTTTAGAATTCTTCATAATGTTGAAGGGGTTTACATACACTGGAGTTTTTCAGTCGTCTGCTGGGCTTTAAACGACTTCGATGGTGGGCTGCTCGTTGTTGCTGTTTTCGTCCTGATAATCCCTGAGTGGTGATGAGCTGGTGTTCTAGCTGGTCGCCGGCGTGGTTTTTGGGTGCAGTGAAGAACGACAGTCTGGTGGTTGGGTGTTCTATGCCAGATGTAGGTGCAAGTTACTTTTGGTGTTGTCTCTTTTCAGGTTTTTTTTTTCTCCTTGTTGGCGGGACTTTTAAATTTCAAAATTTTTTTGGGTCTTTGGCTCTTGCGTCCCTCTGTTGGTGTGATGCTTCGTTTTTTCCGAGTGTTGGACTATGGGTGGTGGTCATGGTTTCTTTTTTCTGGGTTTTAGGGCCTTTCGAAGGCTCTAGGTTCTTGGAGTCAGTTTTTGATTATGGAGTTCGGCAGCGGTTTATTGGGGTGTTGTCACCGTTTAGGATAGGTGGCTTGGTGAGATTTTTTGGCGTTTTCTGTCGCGATTGTAGTGCATTGGGCGGTTCTTACAGTATGGCATGGCTTTTGTGGCGTATGAGTGGAGCAAAGCTTTGATACATGGTGGGTGTTGGCTTTAAGATTTTGGTGTTGACCCCTTTGGAGCCTTCTCGCATTTTATCTTTGGAGTTTTTCTGGCTGGTGTTCGCTAAGGTGGTGACGCTTAATGCGTGGTGGTGTTGACTCAAATACTGGTGTTTGACGTTTTTGTCAATGGTGCGACGAAGCTTACTCTCCTGGGACGTCTTGGCGTGTAGGCATGCGGTTCTGCATTCGATGCGGTTTCGTGGTGTTCGCGGTGTTTTGGACCGTTTAGCTCTGATTATGGCGGCGCCTTATATTTGTATTACGTGGTGTTAGAATTGATTTTCTTGGTGTGTATGGTGTTCGGACCATCTTTTGGTTTTTTGAAAACATTGTTGCATAGCCCACCCCTATGCTGTTTTGGGTGGCCTGTTTCTTGGTATCCCTCTTCCAATGGCTTTTTTCCCTACGGGGGTTTTTTTATGCCGGCTGATTTGGGGTCCCAAGTTACAGTGTGGTGTTTATTTTCCTCCTTTATATTAATATATTCCAAATTTTCAAAATATATATATATATATATATATATATATTATATATTATATATATATATATATATATATATATATATACATGGTGTGAGATTGTGCTTCGGAAATGATGTGAGTCTCTTGCTTCGGAAACCAGTAGTGGGGGCATTGTAACCATTTGGGATCCGAGCCTTTTTAGAATGTCTCGAAAATTGGTGGTTGAAAGATGGATTGTGCTAGAAGGTTGTGTGGTTAACACCAATCTTAACTGTTATATAGGAATAATTTATGGGCCGAATCACAGAAGTGGGAGGCAAAATATGTATGACAGTATGAGGAACTTAAAAGCGTTCTAAGTTCAGTGGGGGAAACCTGTACTTCTATTGGGTGATTTCAATGAGATTATGTATCCTAATGAGAGAATTGGACAATATAGAAATGAAATAAGTATGAGGGATTTTGTGGCTTGGATTCAGGACCTACATTTGATTGATGTCCCGTTACATGGAGTGACATTTACTTGGGGAAGGTTGGAGTCTCAGAGTAAATTAGATAGGTGTCTTTGTAATAATGAATGGTTTCTGGCCTATCCGAATCTTCATCTCCAAGGGTTGAAAAGAAGCTTCTCCGATCATAATCCACTTCTGCTTTCCTTGGAAAAGAAAATCAACTGGGGACCCAAACCGTTCAGAGCATATAATAGCTGGTTCTTAAACCCCGAATTCAAAAAGTTTCTATGCAGGGAATGGGAAAACCTTCCAAATATGGGGCTACCAAATAAACTAAAGGCTTTGAAAGCGCCTTTGAAGAATTAGAGTAAGGAGCATTTTGAATGTATGGATGAAAAAATAAAGAAGCTTGAAAGTGTGGTCCATGATTTGCAAATTTCTAGTGAATCACGATTGTTGAACGAGGTTGAAAGGGCCAGATTGTGTGCAGCTCAGAGTCATCTAATGACTTGGTTGATAAGACGGGAAAGAATTTGGAGACAAAAAGCCCGCTCTTATGGTTTCAGTTTAAAGGATAGGAACTCAAATTTTTTCCATGTAACCACAATGATAAAAAGAGAAATGAAATATCACAGTTAATAATTGATGGGAGGAGTATTTCGGGGGTTGAAAATCTTAAAAGAGAGATCAACAATTACATTGAAAACCGGTTCTCACAAACGTAAGTCCCGGAGTTGGATTTTGATTTGGGTGTTCACTCAACCTTATCGGAGGAACATGTTAGATTCCTTGAAGCAATACCGTCTAGAGAGGAAGTAAAGGAGGCTGTTTGGGCGTGTGGCACAGATAAATCTCCTGGTTTCGATGGCTTCAATTTCAACTTCATTAGAGAAACGTGGGAGCAAATAAAGGAGGACATTTATAGTTTTGTCTTGAGATTTTTAGAGAATGGTGAAGAGGCAAAGGCAATCAACATCACATGGGTATCTCTTATACCAAAGATTGCTAGCCCTGGTTCGATTGATGATTTTCGCCCAATTAGTATGGTGGGGGCAATTTATAAGATTATCTCTAAGCTTCTTTCGTTAAGGCTTAAGGTGGTCATTGCTCCCCTCATTGATGAGTCACAGAGTGCATTTGTATTGGATAGACAGATCCTTGATGGTGTTTTGGTAGCAAATGAATCTATTCGGTGGTTAAAGAAGAAGAAAATTCAGGGTGCCTTGCTGAAGCTCGACTTTCAAAAGGCATATGACTCTGTGAGATGGTCTTTCTTGGAGCAAGTTATGGTAAAAATGGGTTTTGGGAGAAGATGGATCAAATGGATCATGCAATGTGTGTCGACTGCTTCCCTTTCGGTGCTGCTTAATGGTTCACCGCTGAAGCCGGTCAAGATGGAAAAGGGGTTGAGACAGGGTGACCCACTTTCCCCATATCTTTTCATTCTTGTGAGTGAAGCTTTAGTAAGTCTCTTTAGGAAAGCAGAAGATCTACAGTTGATCGAAGGGGTGGAATTAGGAAAAGATAAAATTCATATCAAGCACTTATAATTTGCTAATGATACCCTAATTTTTGTTCCTATGAAGGAGAGGGTGGTGATGAACTACTTCAAAATCTTGGATGTTTTCACTTATGTCAGGTTTGAACCTCAACTACAGTAAATCTTGTATTATTTCTTGGTGCTCTAATAGCGTGGAGTGGGCTAGAGCTATTGCGAGTCGTGTAGGGTGTGATCATGCTATTCGTCCAGTTACTTACCTTGGACTTCCTTTGGAAGATAATATGAAGAGGTGCTCTGCTTGGAAACCTGTGTTAGCCAAGATTGAAAATAAGTTAGCTGCTTGGAAGGCTAAAGTGCTATCAAGGGCTGGAAGACTTACTTTGATCAAAAGTGTCATCAACAGTCTACCGGTGTATCATATGAGTATGTTTAGAATGCCAAAGACTGTTGCACATAGAATTGTGAAGATGCAAAGAAGATTCTTTTGGGGATCATCCTCTAATAATCATTTGGTGACACCCTCTGTTAATTGGTCTTCGATCGAACTCCCTAAAAATTTGGGAGGTTTAGGGGTAGGAAACATATTGTACAAGAATCTCATTCTTCTCTACAAATGGTGGTGGCGTTTTTCTGGTTGTGATAATACTTTATGGAAGCGCATTCTCATATCTGTCTATAATATCAAGGGATTTAAGGCCTCCTCTGAATCCTTTGGACACATCAAATCTGGTACTTGGGCATCTTTAGTTTCAAACGACACCATTACTAAGAAGATTAGAGACATAGTGGAGGAAGGAATGATTTGTGTTGTTGGTGATGGAAAGACAATCAGATTCTGGCATGATAATTGGGCTCCGTTAGGTCCTCTAAAACGACAGTTCAGTAGATTATTTGTGGCTTCTAGTCAAGGTGATGCAATGTTATGTGATATGGGAGCTTGGATTGAAAATGAGTGGATATGGAATCTTAGTTGGAGAAGAGATTTGTTTGATTGGGAAAAGGAAGATCTTGAGAGATTAAATCTTGTGCTTGAAAATGTTAGACCAAATAATGACATAGTAGATGGGATCAATTGGCATGGAGTGGATTATCCTAGATACCCGACTAAAACTATAATGGAGAGGCTTTACGAATCGGAACACCCGTTACTTCCAAGATCAATCAATTCTTTTATATGGAGCCTAAAGGTGCCGCCTAGAGTTCAGTTAACTGTTTGGTTGGCCAGTTTGGAGAAACTAAAGATTGGTGATCTGTTGTTCGAAAAGGGAATAATTGAGTACATACAGGCTTTATGTCCTTTCTGTAATGATAGTTTAGAGTCTAACTCTCATATTTTGTTTTCTTGTCAGTTCTCTTGGTGCATATGGATGGAAGTACTAAGATGGTGGGGCATCTCATGTGTGCTCCCAAATCGATGTACGCAATTCGTTGAGACTTGGCGTCGTATTGCCCCTTTCCGAAGAAGGGGAAGATTGTAGAACTTGATCTTTGCTTGTGTCCTATGGTCTATATGGTATGAGAGAAACAAAATCAAGTTCAACAATGGGGTTCCTAATAGCGATCTCTTCTTCTACACTTTGAAGATCCGCATAAGCATTTGGGCAAAGGAATTACTTGGGCAAGACTTGATACCGGGAGCTGGGGACTATCTGCTGCGTTGAAAGGCGATATAATCAGCATCTTGGCGGGGAGAGAGGCTTGCAGCTTATATTCATTTTTTGTGTGTTTTCCTGTTTATGTTTTTGGAGATAGAGCCTTGTTTTGCTCTTGTTTTGTTTTGATTTGGTTGTATTTCTTTGTGCCCAGTTTTGTTTTGCTTTGGGCCTATGGTGTTTCTTTGTTTTGTTTTCCTTGTGGCTGTGATGATGGCATGGAGTTATGCTGTCCGGATTTTGTAAAGATCTAGGATGGAGTGTAAGGTGATAGATGTAGCTCTGGAGGTGTTTTTATTTTTGGTTTTGATACATCTAGCATAGTCCACCCCTATGCGATGTTGTGGTGGCCTGGTTCTTGGCCCCAATTCCAATGGCTTTTTCCCCTCGCCGGGTTTTTATGCCGGCAGCTTTGGGGCTTCCAAGCTCCAGCGTAGCTATTCAATTATTATAAAATATATAAGATATATATATATATATATATATATATATATATATATATATATATAGATATATATAATATATATATATATATATATATATAGATATATAGATATATAGATATATATAT
Organism: Amaranthus palmeri; assembly: GCA_019776075.1. Taxonomy (NCBI): domain Eukaryota; kingdom Viridiplantae; phylum Streptophyta; class Magnoliopsida; order Caryophyllales; family Amaranthaceae; genus Amaranthus; species Amaranthus palmeri. The sequence goes on from JAAKBH010001034.1 coordinate 50,180, forward strand.
ATATATATATATAGTGTATATATATTATATATATATGTATAGATATATATATATATATATATATATATATATATATATATATATATATATAGATAGATATATAATATATATATATATATATATATATATATATATATATATATATATATATATATAGATATATATATATATATATATATATATATAATATATATATATATATATATATCTATATATATCTATATATATATATATATATATATATATATATATATATATATATATCTATATATATATATATCATATATATATATATATATATATATATATATATATATATATATATACTATATATATCTCTATATATATATATATATATATATATATATATATATATATATATATATATATATATATATCTATATATATATATATATATATATATATATATATATATATATATATCAAAGGCTTTGTTTTTATACCAAGAGATGATACAAACAAATGCTCAGGCTGGAAATTAACTCCACCCTAAGCCACCAAAAACGCTAACGCTCAGACAAAAGAAGAGAGCTAGCCCAAAAACCCCAAAAGCTACCTAACTAATTTACAAGCATATCTAGCATCCTAATGTTTGCTCTCCCAGCCATCCTAAATACCATACAATCGACTGCCTCCTTTAAGCTAAAGTGTGATTGTCGAAGACTTTCTTGTTTCTTTGCATCCAGATGCAGTAGATCATTTCTGTCCATATCCCCACGATCAACTTGGCCCGATCAGTCTTCTTTTTGTTTGTTTTGCTCATTTGGGGGATTTCGCTTTGGAAGTTGGGGTGAACAAACCCCCTAGGCAGGAATCTGAAAAGACGAGAGTGAATATCCTTTGCATTTGTGCAATCAAAGAACAGATGTTGCGCTGTCTCCCTAGCACCATTACACAGGACACAAGAATCATCAGAGAGGGTCATCCATTTACCAATTCTATCCTTTGTAGCTAAACGATCCTGGATAGCGAGCCACACGATGAACCGAGCACTGGGACTTGCTGCATTCTTGATCATTATGTTTCCCCATTGAACCTTCGGGGCCTCTGCAATTAACAGGTCATAGGCTCTTCCAATAGCGAAGGCATTGCCATTTGTAACTTTACGCCAACCACCCATATGATCTAGCAGACTCCTTTGCTTGATGATCTTTTTGAAGCTCCATGAAGAATGCATAGAGGGAACCACTTTGTGAATCCCTTTATCTTTTAAGTAGTAACTATGGACCCATTTCACCCAAAGATTTTCCTTATTTCGATCCAGGTTCCAAAGGTGCTTCAAGACAGCAGCCTTGTTCCAAAGGTACATATCTCTCAAATTAAGCCCGCCCTTAGAATAAGGCAAGCCCATTTGTTTCCAAGAAATAGCTGCTTTTTTTGTTAGACCCTCTTTCCCCGACCAGATGTACGATCTGCAGATGTTCTCCACCATTTTGATGAGCTTTTTGGGAAGACAGAAAATTTGAGCCCAAAAATTAAGCATTCTCCTAATAACACTACGGACCAGCTGGACACGACCTGCGTAGGAGAGAAGCCGAGAAGACCAGAACCCAATTTTCCCAACGATCTTATGCACAAGAGGCCTACAGTCACGCGAATTCAACTTCTTTGAGTGGAGGGGGACCCCAAGATATTTGAACGGGAAGGAGCCTTCCTCCATGCCAAGGAATTGAGTGATCTGCGCTTTACTCTGAATATCAGTCCCCGAGATATAAACATTACTCTTACTCGTGTTTGCCTCAAGCCCCGAAGCTTTAGAGAATCTGTGAAAAGTGTGCATAAGACTCTTGTTTGAGTCCATGTCAGCTTTGCAGAACATGAGAAGGTCATCAGCAAAAAGAAGGTGAGTAACATTGACTTTCCTGCATCTTGGGTGGAAATGGAAGCTGTTAGCCTGACTTTGCCTGTGTAGCAACCTGGACAAGTACTCCATAGCGATAGCAAACAAGTACGGAGATATGGGATCCCCCTGGCAAAGGCCCTTCTTTGCATCAAAAGCCTTCAAGGGTAAGCCATTCACTAGGATGGAGAAAGACACTGTGGTGACACACAATTTGATCCAGTGGACGAACTTTTGAGGGAACCCCATTTCATTCATGACCGAGAACAAGTAATTCCGGCTGATTGAGTCGTAAGCCTTCCTGAGATCCATCTTGATCATGCATCTAGGGCTGTTGTTTTCGCGAGTATAGCCTTTAATCAGCTCAGCAGCAAGTAAAATGTTATCCGCCATTTGTCTTCCTGGGATGAACCTTGATTGGGCTTGGTCTATGACTTTCCCCATTACCCTTTGAAGCCTCCTCGCTAGAATTCTCGAGATGATCTTATAGACTACGGTGCAGTAGGCAATCGGTCTGTAATCTCCCACTCTGTTAGCCTTTGCTGATTTAGGAATCAAGGTAACCGAGGTACAGTTGAAGGGGTGGAAGAGCAAGTTATCGGCGAAGAACTCATGGATAGCACTCAGAAGATCCTCCTTAATAATATCCCAGGTTCTCTTGAAGAAGCAGGCATTAAACCCATCGATCTCCGGAGCTTTATTATCATTCATCTCCAACAGCGCATTTTTGATTTCCTCATCTGTGACCTCCTGAATAAGCATCTGGTTACAATTGTTGTCAAGCTGTAGCCCATTTCTCATAATATCCCTGTCAAGCACCTCCAGGTTCGGGGTTGCAGAACCTTGGAGGTTTTTATAGAAATGGCTGATTTCACTCTGAATCTCCTGGGGAGTATTGAGCCACTTTCCCCCATTATCCTGGATCTCATGAATACTGTTCGAAGCTCTTCGCTCTTTAATAGATGCATGAAAGAACGCTGTATTATCATCACCGTGTTTCATCCAGTTAATTCTAGCTTTCTGGAGAAGAGCCTTATCTTCTATTTTCCTCCATTTCCGCACCTGATCAAGGGACACTTTTTCCTGTGTGTGAAGCTCTTTATTTGATGGGTCAAGTTGAATTTTGGTTTGGATGCTCTCCCTTTTCCCTTCCCAATTGTCGATTTTATCTCGGATCCCCGCAAACTCTGTAGTAGGAAGAAGCTTTAACCTGGCTTTCACATTTTTCAGCTTGTGCCACAGTCTTTGCAGACCTTTACCAGTGACCTTGATCCTCCACGCTTCTTCAATCCCTATGTGGAAGTCTTGGTGATCACAGAGGTGATTGAAGAAACGAAACGGCTTGCTCTGCTTCTGGTCATATTCTGCAAGGTTAAGAATCAAAGGGGTATGGTCAGAAAAGAGAGGATTAGCATACTGGACGCTCGCATGGCTGTAGGTCTGTAACCACTGGAGATTGCCAATAGCATGATCAATTTTGGTGAGCGTACGGTTGTCCCCCTTCTCCCTGTTTGTCCACGAGAATTGGTGGCCTTTCTCTGATATAGGATGAAGCTCCCTGTTTTCCATCCATTGAGCCATATCACAAGTTTCATAAGTGGTGACAAGGGCCCCATTCTTCCGATGCTCTTCTTTGTAGATCGCATTGAAATCCCCCATACATAACCAAGCTGAGTTATGCTCCACCTTCGCCATTTCTTTCCAGAGATTCCTACGGTCACGAACAGTGTGGAGCCCGTACACAAAGGTGATATAGAAGTACGCATTTGTGTTCAAGGGGGATTTCTTGGTTGTTATGAACTGTTGGTGCGTGTCACATTGAGTCACCCTACACTTATCTTGTCTCCAACCTACCCATATTCTACCTATGAGAGTAATTTAAGCACCAATTCCATTGGCTACCAAAGCGTTTTTGAATTTTCTTCGCATTCACCTCTTAAATTTTTGTCTCCAATAAAGCTACAACACTTACTTTATTAGAGTCAAGGAATTTAGTTATTTCCCTGATTCTAGCGGGGCTATTCATGCCCCTCACATTCCAAGACACAATGATCATTTCGGGGAGGGAATTAGAGGGTTCCCGTCCCTTGTTTTATCATTTTGAGCTGCTGTGTAACCTTCCTCACCAAGCTGATTTCTGATTTCACCTGCTGCTGTGAGCTTAGTCCCTTTGCCATTACTCGAATCTTTCTGACCACCCTTCCTAGCAGTTCTATTGGGAGGCACAGGGGTCCAGCCTTGCTCCTCGTCATCACTCTGTCCACCATTCATAGCTGCTGTCAGTATCCCATCAGGAGGTTCAGCTATTTTGTCTACTGTTAGCTTAGTGTGCATCTGCTGCTGGTTGGGAGCCACAGTAGTACCTGCTGTCTCACTAATTACTTCACCCAAACATTGGTGCTCACCCTCTGGCTGTGTATCAATCTGTCTCGTGGCCTTACCCTCCTCAAGACCTTCTAATTACTGCCTCAATTCATCTAAACATGTCACACCTTGCATAAGTTTTGCACTATTCGAAGGCACCCACACACGTTTATCCCCTCCTTGTTTGTGGTCTTCCTTTTTTTTTTTTCTCTTTTGGTGGAAAATTTTCCTCCCCATTTTCATTGCACATATGGCCTAGTTTATTACACTTCCTGCAAAAATAGGGCCTCCACTCGGGTATAGCTTTTTGAAGGAATTCCCTCCCCGTGTTATCTCGCACTCTAATTTCAGTCACAATGTCCTGAGTAATATCCACTCCACCAAGACTCTAGCATAAGACACTTTAATTTATTTTGCTGTGCACTCATCCGCAAGAATCGGAACCCCAACTGCACTCACAATCCTGCTCAATGAGTCTTCCCCCCAGCAGTGGAGAGGTAAACTCGGCAACCGAAACCAGACTGGTATCACTCTAAAAATTTCTTCCCTGAAATCAAAGTTCATGGTCCATTTCTTCACAATCATAGAGGCTCTATTCAAGAAATACGGACCTCCCTTTAGGATATCAGCACATTCATTATCTGTACTAAACCTCATAATAAAATAACCATCATCATGAAGGTGAATAGCCGGCATGCTAACAAAAGACCAGTGCTTCCGCATATATCCTTTAATTATGTCAATTGAAACATTTCCACCAACAACATATACTACTAAGGAACGTTCCCACATTTGCACAAGGTTTACAACATCACTAGAATCAATTTGAACCACTTGTTTTCCATCCTCAATCACAGGGGGAATAAACTTTGATTGCATACCAACAGTAGGATTAGGGCTAATTACCTTGTCTCTCCATGAAGTTAGTACCTTGTTTTGCATAGTACCCAGATTCTGTGACACATTTAAAGCTGGAAATTGGTCCACTTCACATTCGCCTGCGGGTTTGTTCGTCTCCAAATTCCCCTGCTGCTTTACCCCATTGCTTTGATTTTTCATCTGTTGTTGAAGGGACTCCAATTGGGCCTTCACACTTGTAATCTCCTTTCTGAAATTTGCAGCTAGTGTGTCTTCACTAACACTCGTACTGGGTGCTGACTTCTGCAATTGTGGTTGGCTGTCACTCACAGGGGTCAAAACCCGGCCACCTTGATGCTGGGTAAAGGGCCCTTCTTCATCACTTTCTTCGCTGCTCGAGTGTTCAGGATCCATTCGAGCCCTAATTTCCGCCTGTGCTGAGCCACTCCTCGTGTTTATAGGCCTACTTTCTTCTCCCTTCCCTCTTCCTCCCCTCCCTCTAGTGCCTCTCCCTCCTCTCATGGTGTTAGAAGCTCGCCGGTGACAGAAAAGAAGGTCAACGGAGTAACGGCTACACGCCCATTACCCCAGAGCACTTCTCTCTAGATTTTTTCTTTTTTTTTTTTTTGTCAATTGATTTGTATTATATACCCAAAAATAGATACAGAGAGGAAACTGCTCGGTCTGTAAATTAACTGCAGACCAAGCCACCAAAAACGCTATCACTCACAACAAAAAGGGGAGCGATAACCCAAAAAGAAAACTACCAAAATCTACATACATACAAGCATATCGATCATCCTATTGCTAACCCTCCCTGCAACTCTAAAGATAATAAGATCATACAACTCTTTCTGACTAAATCTGCGATTGTCAAAAATTTTCCCATTTCGTTGTTTCCAAATGCAGTATATCAACTCCGTCCATAGAGCAACTATCAGCTTGGCTCTGTCAGTTTTCTTCCTATTGATCTTGGCCATAAGAGCAATCTCAGCTTGGAAATCAACCTCGTCAATTTTCTCGCGAAGGAATCTGAAGATCTGGTTGCGGATGTCCTTTGCGTTTTGACACTCAAAAACAAGGTGCTGGATGGATTCGTTAGCCCCATTGCAGAGAACACAATTATCATCTGAAATATCAACCCATTTCCCGACACGATCCTTCGTTGCAAGCCTATCCTGAATCGCTAACCAAGTGATGAAGTTTGCGCTTGGACTGGCATAGTTCTTTATCATGATATTACCCCACGAAACTCTAGGAGCATCTTCCATCAGACGATTGTAAACCCCTCCAATAGAGAAGTCAGGATCGTTTATAAATTGATCCCACCCCCCTAGTTTATCTACAAGATAGCTGTGTTTGATGATCTTTTTGAATACCCACGAGGCATGAGTGGAGACGCGCACATTCCTGATATCTTGATTGCTCATATAGTAACTGTGTACCCATTTTACCCAAAGGTTGTCTTTTTTCCGAGCTAGATTCCAGAGATGCTTCAAAAGTGCAGCTTTGTTCCACACGTGCATGTCTTTAAGATTCAGACCACCCTTAGCGAAAGGTAAGGTCATCTAATTCCAAGCCACAGCAGCTTTCCTAGAAATACCTTCCTTTCCTGTCCAGATGAAAGATCTGCAGATGCTTTCCACCATTTTAATCAGCTTCTTTGGGAGGCAGAAGATTTGTGCCCAAAAATTCTGAATACCACCAATAACACTACGAACGAGCTGGACTCTACCCGCGTAGGACAAAAGACGGGAGGACCAGTAGCCAATACGCCCAACAATCTTATCTACTAACGGCCGACAATCTCTAGAATTGAGTTTTTTAGAATGAAGAGGAACCCCCAGGTAACGAAAGGGGAAACTACCTTCAGCCATTTGGAGGAACTGCAGCAATCTATTTTTTGTCTGGTTATCAATGCCCGAGAAGTATACATTGCTCTTGTTAACATTAGCTTCAAGCCCTGACGATCTAGAGAAGCTCTTGAACGTGTTCATTAAACTCTGGATGGACATCTTATCAGCTCGACAGAACAGGAGGAGATCATCAGCAAACAGCAGGTGGGTGATGTTTTCTTTTTTGCATTTGGGGTGGTAGTGGAAGTTTCCATTATGCCGCTGATCCTGCATGAGTCTGGACAAATACTCCATAACTATAGCAAACAGGTACGGTGAGATGGGGTCCCCCTGCCGGAGACCTCTTTTAGCAGCAAAAGGCTTGGTTGGAGCACCATTAACAAGCACAGAGAATGAAACAGTGGTAACACACGCTTTAACCCAATTAACGAACAAAGGAGGAAAGCCCATTTCCGCCATAACAGAGAAAAGGAAGTTCCAGCTGATCGAGTCATAAGCTTTCCTGAGGTCCATCTTAATCATACACCGCGGGCTGTTGTTCTTACGAGAGTAACCTTTGAGGATCTCGGCTGCTAGGAGAATGTTGTCTGCCATTTGCCTGCCTGGAATAAACCCCGATTGAGCATGATCAATTACTTTGCCCATAACTTTCTGAAGTCTCCCTGCAATGATTCTCGAGATGATCTTGTAGATGACATTGCAGCACGCGATCGGTCTGAAGTCTCCAATCTTATTCGCATTTGTCACTTTAGGAATGAGGGTGACAGCAGTGCAGTTTAGAGGTGGAAACATCTCATTATTGTCAAAGAAATCTTTAATGGCACTAACAAGATCTTCCTTGATAATGTCCCAAGTCGCCTTGAAAAAGTGCGCATTGAAGCCATCAATCCTTGGAGCCTTATTACTGCTCATCCCAAAAACAGCATCTTTAATCTCTTCCTCCTCTACACTCTGAATAAGCATCTGGGTGCTTTGATTATCTAACTGGAGCCCTTTTCTCATAATATTTCTATCTATCCCCATGAGATTAGTTGATTCGGTGCCTTGGAGATTCTGATAAAAATTTGTGATTTCGTCATGTATGCCCTTCGTGGTATTAATCCAGTTGCCCTCTGAAGATTGTAACTCAGTAATACTATTTGCAGCTCTTCTTTCCTTCAACGAAGCATGAAAGTATGCTGAGCTTTCATCACCATTTTTGAGCCAATTGATTCTGGATTTCTAATGCAAGGCTTTCTCATCTATTTTCCTCCATTTTCGGATCTGGTTTGTAGCCTCTTTCTCCTTGTGGTGTAACTCCTCATTGGAGGGATCATCACACAGGTGGTTCTGCACATGAGCTAACTTATCCTCCCAATTCCTGATTCTGTCCTCTATCCCAGCAAATTCTCGGACGTGAAACTTTTTCAAGGCTTTTTTCACATTATTCATTTGGTACCAGAATTTATAAAGCCCTGAACCTTTGACACTCATATGCCACGCATCTTGCACGATATTGAAGAAGTCTCTGTGCTCACATAGGTAGTTGAAGAACCGGAAAGGACTTTTCTGCTGCTGAAGTTGGCTATCAAGCTTTAGGATAAAGGGAGTATGGTCTGAAGTCTGGGGGTTGGCGTAGAGAACCGTAGATTGGCTATAGGTTGTCAACCACTGGAGATTGCCTATTGCATGATCAATCTTCGTCAGAGTGCGCTGCTCCCCACATTCTTTATTTGACCATGAAAAGTAATGCCCACGTTCTCTTAACGGATGAAGCTCTTTATTTTCCAACCACTGTTGCATGTCATGAGTCTCATATGTTGTAACTTGAGAACCATTTTTCCTGTGCTCTTCTTTATAAACTGCATTAAAGTCACCAACAAAAAGACACGGAGTATTGAAATCAACTTTATCAAGCTCCTGCCACAATAATTTCCTGTCTCTAACATTATGCATTCCATAGATGAAGACCACATGGAAGCTTTGGCTAGTTTTAATAGGGGTAATTTTTGTAGCAATGAATTGTTGATGGCTACTGCATTCTTCCACTTTACATTGATCTTGTCTCCAACCTACCCACACACGGCCTTTATCATGATGAATATAATTTGCAATCCATTTCCATTTATTATCGAACCTATGTTGGATTTTAGCGGCTTTTTGTGCTTTGATTTTAGTCTCCAGTAAACCTACAACATTAACAGAGTTAGTCACAAGGAAGTTTTTTACTTCCTTGATTTTTGCGGGGCTATTCATGCCCCTCACATTCCAAGACACAATGATCATTTCGGGGAGGGAATTAGAGGGTTCCCGTCCCTTGATTTTTCCCGATCATCCGCTGTTTTACTTCCATCCCTATGCTGATTTTTTGTTGACTGTACAGCAAACCCACTGTTGTTGCTTGCCTCACTGTTCTGCCCCACTTTTCTTGCTGTTCTATTGGGTGGTACGGGGGTCCAGCCCTCCTCCTCAATGCCCTCTTGACCACCGTGAAGAGCTGTGGTCATGGTATGGATTTGGACGACTTCTGCCTGATCAGTGATCCTCACAGCCTTCTGATGTTCATGCTGGACAGTAGCAGCAGATTGAACTAATGGCAGTATGTGAGTCTGCCCATCAGGAGGTTCAGCACTGTCCCTCACTTTTGTGCTATTATTGTCATTCCCTTTTGTCATCTCATCAGAAGTATAGGTTCCCAACTTCACCTTAAGTTCTTCTATAGTGGAAACTCCTTGCATGATTTTTACTAAATTGGTAGGCATCCACATACTCTTCTCTTCACCATGATTGTTGACCTCTTTCTTTTTCTGTTTTTGAGGCTTAATCTCTTCCCCATTTTCATTGCACCTATGCCCCACTTTGTTACATTTCTTACAAAAATAAGGTTTCCATTCCGGAATGGCTTTTTGGACAAATTATCTTCCGGTGTTATCTCTCACTTTGATATCAGTCACAAACTCCTGAGTTATGTCTACTTCCACTAGTACTCTTGCATAGGACACTTTGTTTTGTTTGGCAGTGCATTCATCAGCTATGATCGGGACCCCAATCGCACTAACAACTCTGCTCAAAGAGTCTTCGCCCCAACAATGAAGGGGAAGACTTGGTAATCTGACCCAGACTGGAATGACTCTCAAAATTTCTTCCTTGAAGTCAAAGTTTATAGACCATTTCTTAACAATCATCGGGGCTTTATTCAAAAAATAGGGACCTCCCTTAAGAATGTCCTCGCACTCATTTTCGGATGCAAATCTCATAATAAAATAGCCATCCTCATGTACATGAATAGTGGGTAAAATAACAAAGGACCAATGTTTTCGCATAAACCCTCTCATAATGTCAACAGAAATATTGCCACCAACTACATAAACAACCAATGACCTTTCCCACAATTGAACTAGATTCATAGCATCATTTGTGTCAATTTGAACAATTTGTTTAATATCCTCAATCACAGGGGGAATATACTTTAATTGCATACCAACAGATGGGTTAGGTTGCATTACCTTATCTCTCCATGAGTGCATAGGCTTGTTCAACAAATTCACTGAATTAAGACCCACTGTGAGGGCTGGGAACTCCTCCTTTTCGGTAGTGTGAGCCACTTTGTCCTGCTGAGGTGGAGCCATTTGATCCCGCTGCTCAGATTGGGACACAAGCTTCAGTTGGATTGCCTCCAATTGAGTTTTTAACATCTGTAATTCAGTTCTAATACCATCCCCTTCTTTTTCGTCTCTAGTACTCGCATCAGGTCCTGACTCACTTACATGTTGCTGGGCATCCTTCTTAGGATTCGAACCATAGACGTGCTGCTCTAATTGCTGTTGGGTAGGCTCATCGTCACTGTCTTCGCTGCTCAGAGAATCGACTTCGCTTTCAGCTTTAATTTCGGCCATGGCTGAGTTACTTCGGGTGGTAATGTGTCTACTATCACTTCCTTGCCCTCTTCCTCCCCTTTCCCTACTTCCTCTCCCTCCTCTCATACCGTGGAACTGACCGCCGGTGACCGGAAAGAAAGATGCAAGTTGACGGCTAGTAGCTCATCTCCTTATCGCCACTCTCTCTCTCTCTCTCAAGCTTTTATATAAAAAGGGAGCCCGCGGTTTCGAGCTGCTGCGGCGATTGGTGGTGTGCAAGGCCTAGCTCTAGATTTTTTCTTGATTATATATTTATATATATCTATTTTATATATATATATATATATATATATATATATATATATAATATATATATATATATATATATATATATATATATATATATATATATATATATATATATATATTATATATATATATATATATTATATATATATATATATTATATATATATATATATATATATACATCTGGAAATCATAAACGAAGAACAAAAAATTATAAACGAAGAACAATAAAATTTCTGGAACAAAACTTTACAAACGAAGAACAAAACGAAATCTAAGAATAAACTTCTAAACTTGGACAAAACGAAGAACAAAACACGAAGAATAAAATGAAGAACAAATTTCTACATCAATAAATACATCAAAAAAAGAACATAAACATAAAAAAGAACATAAATTTCGAACTTTCTGGATCTTACATAAACATAAAAAAATGAATCGAAATTTCTAGATCTAACA
>JAAKBH010001035.1:0-61462 GCA_019776075.1 Amaranthus palmeri
CATTCATACAAACAACGTTTAAGCTACTTTACGCCCGAAAATGACAAAATTCATTCAAACCGTTAAAAAACGCAACTTGACCCTTAATTTTGAGCAAATGACAACCATTTTCAATTCTAACAACTTCAACACATTTATATATACTAAATAGTGGTGTGTGCCAAGTTTCATTCATAACAAACAACGGTTGCTACTTTACGCCCGAAAAATGACAAAATTCATTCAAACCGTTAAAAAACGCAACTTGACCCTTAATTTCAAGCATATGAAACCAATTATCAATTCTAACAACTTCAACACATTTATATATACTAAATAGTGGGTGTGCCAAGTTTCATTCATAACAAACAACGTTTAAGCTACTTTACGCCCGAAAATGACAAAATTCATTCAAAAACCGTTAAAAAACGCAACTTGACCCTTAATTTCAAGCATATGAAACCATTATCAATTCTAACAACTTCAACACATTTATATACTAAATAGTGGTGTGTGCCAAGTTTCATTCATAACAAACACGTTTAAGCTACTTTACGACCGAAAATACAAAATTCATTCAAAACCGTTTAAAAAACGGCAAACTTGACCCTTAATTCAAGCATATGAACCCAATATCAATTCTAACAACCTTCAACACATGTATATAACTAAATAAGTGGTGTGTGCCAAGTTTCATTCATAACAAAACAACGTTTAAGCGACTTTCGCCCGGAAAATGAAAAATTCATTCAAAACCGTTATAAAAACGCAACTTGACCCTTAATTTCAAGGCATATGCAACAATTATCAATTCTAACAACTTCACACATTTAATATATACTAAATAGTGGTGTGTGCCAAGTTTCATTCATAACAAACAACCGTTTAAGGCTACTTTAGCCCGAAAAATGACAAAATTCATTAAAACCGTTAAAAAACGCAACTTGACCCTTAATTTCAAGCATATGAAAACTATTATCAATTCTAACAACTTCAACACACTTTATATATACCAAATAGTGGTGTGTGCCAAGTTTCATTCATAACAAACAACGTTTAAGCTACTTTACGCCCGAAAATGCCAAAATTAATAACCTTAAATAATTCATACCTTGTGAATCACTTAATTCAAATGTATTCCTTCCGTGTGATCTACACGCATATAACCAACATCTTCATCATCTTCATTCACCGATTTTGGATTGATAAAGGGCGGGGAGTCTTCAAAAGCATTATATTCTTCCTCATCCTCAACATCACCTATACCAAGGATACTTCTTTTTCCCAGTACAACAATAGACCATTGTTTATTAGAAGGGTCTTCAATGTAAAATACTTGGTTGGCTTGTGTGGCTAGTATGAATGGCTCCTCACCATCACGCAAGCGATCCAAGTCTACAAGAGTGAATCCACAAGGGTCGTCATTTTAACGCATCGTCGATTATTATCCACCCACTTGCATTTGAAAAGACCCATAGTGAAAGTACAATAGTCAAGCTCCCATATTTCATGTACCCGCCCGTAGTATACCGATTTAGCATCAACCGGCGATTGATCCTTGGCACTCGCGTAAAATGTAGATGACGACAAAATAGAAACCCCACTATTCTGCAGATACGATGACTTCTTATCTTGACTCTCAGTCCAAAATGTAAACCCATTGACATCGTAACCCTCATATTTGTTGACATCATCACGAGGACCAAAAGCTAACCACTTAACAGTTTCAGATACACCCTTTAGTTCTTCACATATTACTCGGTTATGAAACCAATCAATGAACGTCTTGTTATGCAACTGCATCAATGCCCTATCACCTCTAGACGGATATTTTGCGCGCAATATATCAAAATGCTCATTCAAAAAAGGATGAACTTCTGAAATATGATGCAACACATACAGGTGTGCTTGTAACAGACTATCCCGAGAAGGTGTGATTGTTTTAGATCCAATTGTTCCTTTTCCCTCAAGTCTTCCTTCATGTCGAGAGGTGGATAGTCCAATAGGCTTTGCCATAGCCATATACTCGGCTATAAAATTACCAATCTCATCGCTTACAGTGCCTTGAATCATACTCCCCTCTGGTTGTGCTGGATTCCTCACTTTGTTTTGTAACACACCCATGTGTCTCTCAAAAGGATAGCACCACCTTAGAAAAACTGGACCTAAAAGCTTGATTTCACGAACAAGATGAACAATAAGATGAACCATTATGTCAAAGAAAGAAGGTGGAAAATACATCTCAAACTTGCATAAAGTTACAATCACGTCGAGTTGAAGAGCATCAAGTTTAAAGGGATCAAGAACTTTACTACAAATAGTGTTGAAGAACGAACATAGCTCGGTAATAGCATATCTCACATGTTTTGGCAATATTCCACGTAGTGCGATCGGTAAGAACACTTGCATCATTACATGGCAATCGTGAGATTTCATGCTTCCCAACTTCAATTCACCATTAAGGGTCACAAATCTCTTCATGTTAGATGAGTACCCAGAGGGAACCTTAATGCCATACAAAGACTCACAAAAGGCTCGCTTCTCTGCTTTGGACAATGTGTAGCAAGCTGGAGGCAAATAAACTTTTTCACTACTCATCTTCTTCTTACCGACCTTTCCCTTGCTACTACCACCAACTTCATCAGTTCTTTCTCTTTTCTTACTCCCCTTAACCTGTGCCCACAACTCCGGACGAATACCCTTACATTCAAAGTAATCTCGCACGGCCTTATTATCCTTTGTCTTACCCGGAATGTTCATGAGAGTCCCGAGTATGGCATCGCATACATTTTTCTCTATATGCATAACGTCAAGACAATGCCTAACCTGTAGATCTCTCCAATATGGAAGCGTCCAAAAGATTGATTCTTTTTTCCACAGTCGATCTTCACCCCCTTGCACTTGCCCTGTTTTACCAAATACAGTTTCAACCCCCTTAACTTTTTCGTAAACCTCATAACCGGACAACGGTCGACGAGCTACACGGTCCTCAACCTCCCCGTTGAACATCTTCTTCTTCTTACGGTATTGGTGATCTCGTGGGAGGAACTTTCGATGATTCATGAATACATGTTTGCACTTAGGAATCCACGTGGATTCCATGTCATCGATACATATTGGGCACGCTTTCTTCCCTTTGTTCTTATACCCTGATAAGTTTCCATAAGCCGGAAAATCGTTAACGGTGCATAAAAGCATTGCACGCAAGGTGAACTCCTCATTAGCATATGCATCATACACGGAAACTCCTTCATCCCACATCTTTCTCAAATCCTCAACAAGAGGTGCAAGATATACATCTATGTCGTTACCAGGTTGCTTAGGGCCCGAGATAAGAAGCGAAAGCATAATGTACTTACGCTTCATACACAACCAAGGTGGCAAATTATAAATAACTAAAAGTACCGGCCAAGTACTATGTTGAGAACTAAGATTGCCAAATGGGTTCATTCCATCCGTGCACAGTCCGAGCCTTAAATTACGAACTTCATCCCCAAAAGTCTTGTGCAACCTATCAATACTCTTCCACTCCGGAGAATCGGATGGATGTGTGAGCAAGTGATCTTTCTTCACCCTATTTGCATGCCACCTCAAATTTAACGCATCTTTCTTTATAGAAAACAAGCGCTTGAATCTTGGTATTATTGGAAGATACCACAATACCTTAGCCGGGGGCCCTTTAGCATCTCGAGCCCCTTTACGCTTGTAACGCGATAACCCACACCTAGGACACTCTTCTAAGTTCTCGTTTTCATTCCGATACAATACACAATCATTCGGACACGCATGAATCTTCTGGTACTCTAATTCGAAAGGACACATTAGCTTTTTGGCATAGTATGTCGACTTTGAAAGTTCATTTCCCTCGGGAAGCATCTCACCTAACGCTTCTAATAACATTGTGAAACTAGTGTCACTCCAATTGAACTTTGACTTAATGTTGAAAATCGTCAAAACTGCTGTAAGCTTGGTGAACTTTGTACATCCAGGATACAAAGGCTTTTGAGAAGCCTCTGTCAACAAGTCAAATACACGAGGACGTTTTCCTAACTCATCCTCGACTCCCTCCATCATCTCATCAACACGATCCACATCCTCATCAACATTCTCTTCATCCACTACATCCTCATTAACATCGGCCACATTATTGACATCCTCAACAACCCTATTTTCCTTGTAAACTCCCTCCTCACCATGCCAAACCCAAACATGATATTGAGGCCTAAACCCACGTCGGAGTATGTGCTCCCTAAGCATATAAACACTATCTACCTTTGATACATTGCCACAATTGACAAATGGGCAATAAAAACCAACTCCCCCCGTCCTAATTTGATGTTAAACTGCAACACTACAAAATTCTAACACGCCATCAATAAATTCCGACGATTCAATGCTTCCATACATCCAAGAACGATCTTTTGTCATCCTAAGTGTGATTATTTAATTCAAAACAAAATTAATACACATTACATAAATAAGTTTATATATTCTTAACCCTAGATGACCCAAATTTACCATATTTAACCTTCTTATTATTTAAATTATTCAAATTATGTATATTTTAATTAATTAACAAACTAAGTACATAATATAAGTAAACTATTGTGATTATTCATACATAAGTAAACTACATAGATAATTAAACTACATACATAATAAATCAAACTACATACATATACATAATAAACCAAATCAAATTATAACATCAACCAAATCAAAAAACCAAAAATCAAATTATAAAAGTTTCAAACTATGTCCAAGTATTCAACAATTCAAATGTACAATTTAACAACAATTCAACAATAACAAGAACTAACATGATTATGTTCATTAGAATTCAACAAAGCACCAATTACACTAGATTTTTGAACATTATCAAGAATTCAACAAACCCTTAAAATTTGAAAAACAATGAAAATTATTATCAAAAGAAATTACCTTGTATATCTAGATGAATAATAGCAAGAATGTGACCTACAATCAAACAAGAACAACAAAATCAACCATATAATTATTCTCATTTTCGTGCAAAAAAAAAAATCAAAAGAAAACAAAAAAAATGTAGAAACCAAATAAACCAAAATTACCTTGAACCTTCATATTCTTTAAATTTTTCAAATTAAAATATATATATATACTCTACAAACTATAATTTACATAATTTACATAACTTATCTTAATTTACATAATGCAAACCAACTCATTCAATTTATCCATAAATTAAAACAACCCTAATTAAACATAATTTACAAACTATAAAAAAACTATGATAAATTTAAAACTAAAAAACTACTATATATACATACACATTCATAAATTATATGATAAAATTTAAAACTAAAAAACAACAAACATACACTATAAGTCAACATAAAACACATATATCAAACTAAATTAAAACAAAACCAATTATACCTTAGAAAATTAAACAACTAGAAAACTTAAATAATTAACCAACTAGCTAGTATACAAAAATAAAATTAAACACATATATGAAACTAAATAATTAACTTAAATAATTAAACCTAATTTACAAAATCAAAAATGAAAAAGTACCTTGAATGAAGAATTTCCAAGGAACAACTCGTGGGTTTTTGAAGAAGTACGCTGCTACTTATCTAAAAACCAAAAAAAAAATGTTAATTTCGTGGGTATTTGAAGAATTTCGAATTAAAATGGAGAATGAAGAATTAACTTACCTTGAATGAAGAATTTCGAATGAAGAGAAGAAGAAGAAGAAGAAGAACAACTCCAAAAGTATAAGATGATTTTTCGTGGGTTTTTGAAGAGAAGAAGAAGAAGACCAAGAAATTTCGTGGGTTTTTGAAGAGAAGAGAAGAAGAAGACCAATAGCAAGATTTTCGATTGAAATGAAGAAGACCAAGAGCAAGATTTTCGAGCAAGAAGAGCAAGATTTTCGAATGGAGAATGAAGAGCAAGATTTTCGAATGGAGAATGAAGATTTTGTGAAAGAAGAGCAAGGATCTGTTTTGAGAGAAGAAGAAGGCTAATAGTCTGCTGCTCGCATACTGATACTGCTAAGTTAACGTTATAAAAATAATATAGCTCGTTTTAATTTTTTTTTTAAGGGGTTTAGGGCTGCGGTTTTTAAGCATGCCCGCAGCCCCTTAGTTAATTTTTTTTTTTAAATTTCCTCAATAATTCGTAAGAGCATAAGGGCTGCGGACAAACTAAAAAACCGCAGCCCCTTGTTTAATTTTTTTTTTTTTAAATTCATTATATTAATTTCGAAGGGTTAAGGGCTGCGGACACGTAGAAAACCGCAGCCCTTTCTATAATATACTTTTTGAAACAATTTTGGGCTGCGGACATCCATATAAACCGCAGCCCTTTATTGTTTTTTTTTTCCCGCTTTTTTGTTACTCATATGGGCTGCGTTTCCCAAAAGACCGCAGCCAATAAGCAGCAGTCAATATTATTTTTTCCACTAGTGCATTGGGATAGTCACTCTACTTTAGTGTACATGAAATTAATGAGGATGATGATGGAGGGTAATAGAAGTGGACGTCGAGCTAAAGTGTAAAGCAACTAATAATCATTTTTAAACATATATACTTATTTATTCCAAAACATATTTAACCTTAAAAATATATACTTTTTTATTATAAACATGTTCAACCATAAGTATACACTTTATATTTTAATTCTATATAAGCACTACATTGTTTTCTAAAATAAAATCATTTAAAATAATAGGATATTCCACGTGGTAACCCTGAGATTTTGGTTTTTCCACGTGGTAACCAAAACTTTTAAAAAATCCACGTGGTAACCCTAAGGTTTACCAAATTGTTCCACTGTGACGTTTTTGCACATAAAAACGTTAGCAAACATTAATTTCGAAGCTATAAGACTGTTGTACGATTATTTATTTGACTCACCATTTCAAATGTCATCAGTTTCAACTTTTTTCCCCCAAGATATTAACCCTAACTCTACCATATTTTTGGATTTGGGGGAAAAATATGATTTGAATGGAAAATGGTAGAGTTGGAGTTTATGTTTTAGTGGAAAATGTTGAAACAAATGACATTTGAAATGTAAAGTCACATATATAGGCGTCCAACAGCTTTAAAGCTTTGAAATTAATGTTTGCTACTCCCTCCGTTCCTTTTTGTTTTTCCACATTACTATAACGGGTAGTTCCAGTTGTTCTTCCACTTTGGAATACTTTCCTAAAATGGAAAGTTTTTTTACCTTTATACCCCCCAAATGCCCCATTTAATCTTAAAAAAAAAACGGATTCCTTGCTGATTCCCTCATTTTGCCTCGACTTTCCAATCCCCTCATTATGACCTGCATTTTACTCTTCCTTCTCCAAGAAACCTAACGTATGTTTCTCTCTCTACCTTGAGTACCTTCCATGGCTTTCTAAGCGAATCCCCCCTGTGTATTCATCACTTTTTTTCTCCATTTTTACTGCATTAAAATGTAGATCTTATTTTCCTTTACATTTTGAGGTTCGTTTTATTTGATTTGGTTGAGTTCGAAATTTTGGCCCTCTGTTTCTTGGCTTTTGTTCTTCGACCTCCATTGTTACTGTTCTTCCTTTCTTTGTTGCCCATGAAAAAGAAAAATTACACAGTGATTCAACCATACCATCATACCTTTATGATGGTTTATGCCTAAATGGTGAGTTTTGTTCTTGTTCGAATAATGGTAAGTCCCACTCTTATTCAAGTGAAATCTTACGATGGGCGAAAAAAGATCTTCTTTCATACCAAAAGGCGGATTATGCTATTTCAAGATTTCGTGATCCTACTCCTTCTCCTACTCTTGAAGAAGAACTACCATCATCAGTTCTTGAATATTTTTTGGATTCTCCATCTAAATCTCAAGAAAAACCAACAACTCCATCTAAATCTGAAGAAGACAACAAAAATTTGGTTGTCCCTGATACTCCTGAGGACGTTATTGCATCAAGGGGTGGAAATAACCCTAAAAAACGTAAATAATTATTGTAAGGTTTACTTTTACTTTCTTTATTATTGTGTTTGATTGCTGGTGAGTTTGATGTTTGAATGCTGTTTTTGTTTGCTGTTGTTGAATCTGATGAACCCTAATTTTGTCCCTATTTCTAATGAACCCTAATTTTCGAAACTGTTTCTGTTTAATCTGCGTTTGAATTTTTTTTTTTAAAACCCCTGTGATGTATGCATGAATTTAATTGCTTAAAAATGTCTGAAAAATAATGTATGTACAACTTGGTAGAGCAGCATTTGTGTATAATGAACTCATCAATTTAAGTTTAGTGATTGTTATGTGATTATCTTCATTACTTGTTGATTTATGAAAAACTGAGAGGTTCTAAACCTCAATGATGAATCAGGGGGCAAAATAACTGAAATTTTCATTGAACTAGGCTTTTTTTTATGTTTGTTTCACATTTTGTTGCTCCTAAGTGTCATACATATCAATTTTAATGATGAAAAGCAAAAACTGAGGGGCTGTATATTTGGATTATCATTGTGTTTCTTCCATTGCTTCATCATATGCTTACAAAATTTGTTGATTGTTTTGAGCAGCATCTTCATTCTCTGTTTGTTGACTATGCTGATTTGTGTTTGGGTTTAGAAATCGAACACACTCCCTAACCAATTGTGATGGTACTCGGACTTGTAATCTTAATCTTCCATTGTCTTCTTGCACCTTTTTCCCAAGATGTAGTTGAATATAATCGTTTGACCCCTTAACCTTTCGGATTTCATTTAAATGATGTTGTAATGAAATCCAAACATTGGTTAAGGTCTTTGGATGTAACTCCTCGAATGCATCTTCCACGGCCTTTATTAGCTCATTCATGTTCTTTGGCATTTTCTTGTGCATTAGTGATTGTATGCTCCTAAAAAACCCTAAATCTAGAATATTACAATCGGGACTATTCGGAGGTTGTTGCGTTAAAATGAATGTTAAACCCCCCCCCCCCCCCCCCCCGCCTATTGTTTTGTTGCCAAATTGGGTCATCATTAGTAATGTGCACCCTTGCATTGTCTTGTTGGATGAAAATTGTTGTAGCACCATCACTTGGCCACTTCCGAAGTATTGATGGAATTAGTTGTGCAATGAGCATGGTCCTATAAATCTCTTGAGTCACCGACTCGGTTGGTTTAATTTCTATAGACCCCCTTGGACGATTGATTGAGTTTCTTTGTGCCATAACTCTATTTATGAAAGAGAAAATACCAAATTTCCCATCGAAAATGCATTGGCCATGTTGATTCCATTTTGGCCTCGAAACCGCCCCTAAAAACATTGCTTTTGGTATGAATTTGGATGATTTTCTCGCTCTATATGGTATTTTTTCCTTGTTTGATAAGTAAACTCGTTGTGTTTTTTTGGTTAAGTAAAACCATTTTTCATCAATATGTATAAATTCATACATGGCTTTATACATTGGATGATGATGAATGGTGCCTTCTTGAATTAGAATTAAAATCCACTCAACCCTTCTAGCCTTGTTTGCATCGGTCAATGAAGGGTGGAGTGGATTAGAATGTGCCTTTATCTCCCCCCTTTGAATTAATCGCCAAACCGTAGTTGGTGCTAAATCTAGACATGTTGCAACGTCTCTTATGCACGTGCGTTCACCCATTGGCTTTAATTTAAGTACATTGGGTTAAACTTCAACTCTTTTTCTTCCACAGTTTTTAAACTTAGCATCGACAACATATAGCTTGTTTTCTTCTTTACTTTGAATTGCTCGCTTCCATAAATTTCTAATTGTTCTTGGTGTGTACCCATACTTGTTTGCCATTTTCACAAATGTTCCATGAGGGAGTGTGTCACTAACTTTGAGTGACAACATTTCTTGTAATATGAGATGCCTCAACTCGTTTGTTAGCCTTGGCTTACGTTGAGGCAGCTATTCTGGTAAGGCTGCATCGTTTTCGTGCGGTTCCTCCTCCGACTCAGAGCTGGACTGTGGATCGTATTGGTTAGATCCAAAATACCAAGCCCCCTGTATTTCTTCCTCGTTGTCTGAAGCCATTGGCTAATGATGGTCTTGTTACTGATTTGAGGCTGCTGATTTCAATTTGAGGTTGCTGATTTTTTTGATTTAAGGGTACTGTTACTGATTTGAGGCTGCTGATTTCAATTTGAGGTTACTGATTTTTTTTTTGGCTGCTGTTTCAATTTGAGGTTACTGATTTCAATTTGAGGCTGCTGTTTCAGTTTGAGGTTACTGATTTTTTTTGGTTCGAAAATTCTGGTTGGATTGAGGCAAAAGAGCTGATTATTTGATGTTGTTGCTTCCATTTGAGGCTGATCATCAGCTTTAAAAGGCTAATTCAGAATTTGTAAGGTCATTTTCCTTGATTAAACCTCTTGTAATTGAAAGTAGTAATCCATGTATTCTAAATTTGGCCAATGCAAAGCCATGATTTTTGTATTTTTTGGATGAGTTTGTTTAAGGTTGTAAACATTCCCTCCTTTTTTTTTAGAACCAAAATTGGAAACTTTCCTAATTTGGAAAGGTTGTTAGATTTCCCTCCATGTATTTCTCTCTCATAATAAAATCAGATTTTTTTTTTCATTATTTTATTATATCATCAATTACTTTCTCTCTCATAATTCCAATAACATCATTACTTCCCACTAATTTTTAATTAAAATAATACCCACTCACCCCCAAGATTCTCTTTTTTTTCTTAATTTGCGTGATTTTTCCAAATAGGAAAATCATTTAGGAACGGAGGGAGTAACATTTTTATGTGCAAAAAGGTCACAGTGGAACAATTTGGTAAACCCTCGGGGTTACCATGTTGATTTTTTAAAAGTTTTGGTTACCACGTGGAAAACCCAAAACCTCAGGGTTACCACGTGGAATTTCCCTAAAATAATTAACATTGTATACTTTATACTTTATACTACATATTCTAATTCTGTATAACCAAACATATTCTAATTCTATACTTCATACATCAACATTAAGCCTAAAAATATATCATTTAATCCTAAAAATATGTATATTCTATTTAATTCTATTAATTATAACATATGTACAACAATAAACCACATTTTTAACAATAATATACATAAATAATTAACAAATTAATCACATAAACTTGAAAATGTCAAACTCACAAATAATTGATATCTTTAGCACTAAATTATGAGTAAAACAATATATAAAAATATGAACTTGCAAGTTAAAAAAGTAAATAAAATTACCTTGATTTCTTGGGTTAAGTAATCTACAATGAAAAACAAAAACAAAATTAGAATAAAAAAATTAGCCCTAAATTTCGAGGGTTTCGAATAACTAGCAAAACTTTATGGTCTAACACATTGAAAAGAGAAATTATACCTCAATTTTGTGGGTTATGAAGGTGAACAAGAACAATGCTTTGAACAAGAAGATGAAGAATTCGTTCGTTTTTTTTTGTGGGTTTTGAAGAACAGTGCAGATGAAAAAGATGAACAAGAACGTGGGTTTTGAAGAATTCGTTGGTTTTAAAGAACAAATGTGTTTTTCGTGAACAGCAGTGGGTTTCTCGTGGGTTTTAGAAGATGAAGAAGATGAACAAGAACTTTAACAAGATTTCGAAGGTGAAGCAAATGTCGTGAAATAGTAGCTTCTTGAACAGCGGTGTGTTTTTCGTGGGTTAGATTGAAGAAGATGAATATTTAGAAGATGAAGATTTGATGAAGCAAATGTCGTGAAAAAGGAAGATGAAGAAGGATTATTGTCTTGGCTTTTTTATGAAACAGTAGGTTATATTGAAAAATAGACGTTAAAAGGCGGGTTTAATTTGAGTTTTAGGCTGCGGGCAACCCAAAATCGCACCCTTTGTGCATTTTTCATTGACCTGATTTGAAAAAAACGCTTATTGACTGCGGGCAAGGCTAAAAATTGCAGCCTTTATGATTTTTTATGCCTAATTTTTATTGCTCATATTAGCTACGTATACCTAAAAACCGAAGCTTATAAGCAGCAGCAAATACGTTTTTTCCACTAGTTTAAGGACAAGAATAAAAAGCGAAACTAAAGATTGAAAGACAAGCGAGGAATAGACTAGGTCCACCCTAGAAAGATCTATTGACGATAAAGATAAGCTAAGTCAAGGGAGATCGAACGATAATCAATCAAGACACTCTAGATAGCGAGAGTAAGTTTGTGACCCAATAAGCCACACGAACAACCCAAAATCGCCCTATGTCTCCTAAGAAGTGGCAGGAAAAGATTCGAATTGAATATCTATCAAAAATCATCATCAACCTCAACCCTAATCCTAAACATTGAAGACAAGACCAAGCTAAGGGTTTCTCCAATCTAAAGCCCGTAAAGAAACTACCCTAACATATTATAACTAAAAGCAATTAACATGGAAAGCATTAAAGGCAAGAAAATAATAAAGAAAGCATTAAAGGAATTTAAAAAAAAAAGAAAACATTAAATTTACACTAAAAAAGCATTTAAGGAAAGAGTAAATAACATTGAAAACATAAATGAAATGTAAACTTGAATAAATGAAAAGACTTGAAAGTAGATGAAAGAATAAATGAAGAACAATAAATCTAAACTAGGGCAAAATATATAGAAAAGCATTAAAGAGTGATATTCTAGAGTGAGGCACAAAAGCACCAAAACTAGGCATAGGGTTTATTCAGATATAAAGGGGGTATTTATAATCTAGAGAACAAAAGGAAGAAAAGCCCTAAAAGCCCTCGAAGTTCAGCTCCCGAAGAAATTAAATTGCGGAATTTTTAACCTCCATTCGCCCGAATAGCCACATGATTAACCCGAATGGGGCTCCATTCATCCTTAGGCATTTAAGATCAATTCGCCCGAATGGGTTTTTCATTCGCTCAAGCCAGTCTCATTTACCCGAATGGGGCACTATTCACCCTTCCAGGAACAATCAAGCCTTCAATGCAGAGCAAGACCTCCATTCAACATAATAGAGGATCCATTCGCCCAAGTTAGAGTCCATTCGACCGAATAAAGTGGTTGTTCAGTCGAATGCCTTCTTTTCCTTTCCAACATGTGTCGTTGAACCACTGGAAGGCCTTTGACCTTTGCGAGGCTCTTTGGTAATTGATTGAACACAAAATCTCACAAGAGACGGTCTATAGGATAGACCACAAAATTGGGCCAGCCCATTTCCCTTTACTGATTTTTTTTATTATAATATCAATTATATTATGTTATAATCCTAAATGTAAGGTATTATAACCTCAAATATACTATTCTATAACCCCAAATATAAGTTATTATAACCACAAATAATTTATTATAACCCCAAATATACTATGTTATATTTTGGGCTGGGCTTCATGAATTCCGTCTATAGAATAGACCGTCTCTCATGAGACTTACTGTTGATTGAATTGGTTTAGTTTCTCATTTCCCCTCCTCTTGTTCTTTGAGCTCCTCTTCGCAGGTTCTTAAGTTATAAAAGGCCATATACCTATCTTCCAATCAAAATTCACATCACCATTAGATGCATATATTGGTTTTGCTATAGAACACGTGAACATGTTTTTAGGAATAAACCTTTTAAATTGAATTTCTCTATGTGGCTCTACTTCACCCGGAGCAAGATAGTAAGTTTGTGTTTCACGGGTTAGATAGAAATGCTTTTCATCGATATGAATAGTGTTATCTTGTGATTTGAACTTATATGCATCAATATGTTCATGATAGTAACACTTAGAAAGCGCAAAAAAATTAACATGTGTAACTTATTTTTTTCAGTAAGGTCAGGTTTTAGAAAATTTGTGTGCTTCCTTATAATTTTCTTCTTCTTCCATTTAAACACAGTTGATTGTGAAACCCCCATTTGTTTTGCCATTGACTGTTGCGTTGTCTTGAGTTCACATTTGATTGCTTTTTTGAGTTCACATCAATATCCAACAAGAGATTTTTTTGAGCTTGCAAACAAAATTAGGAGGTGTGGAGAGACCCTTAGGGGGCTTCATGTACACATCTTCAAGAAGCTCACCATGTAAAAAAGCATTGTCTACATCTAGTTGGTACAATGGTCATGTTCTACTGACAGCCAAAGATATTAAACACCGTACTGTGGTCATTCGAACAACTGGTGAGAAAGTCTCGTGAAAATCAATACCATGTAATTGGTTGTAGCCCTTAGCAACTAGCCTCGCTTTATACCATTCCAAAATGCCATCAGATTTGAGCTTAACTTTGTAGACCCACTTTGAACCAATGGCTTTCATTCCAATAGGTAAAGGAACAAGCTCCCATGTGTTATTCTTCTGAAGCGCAGTAAGCTCTTGTTGGATAGCTTGCTTCCAATTTGTATCTTTTGCTGCTTCTTTGTAGTTAGTAGGTTCAAACCATTTTGATTGACTCTCCAAAAAATCTAAGACTTGTTAGGCAAATTTGAAAAAGCAACAAGATTACACCAAATAGCATTATTACATACATAATTAGTTAAGTGTGAGGGTGTTTTATGAATTCTCAAAGATCATCGTGGTAAAATAGGGTCAATATTTGGTATGTCAACAAGGTCAACATTTGGTGTGTCAACACTATGATTATTAATGTTGTCATCTAGTGTAGTAGTTTTTGAGTCAGTAAGTATTTTATGGGTATTAGAATTTGGTGTAGTAGAATTTTGTGTATTAGAATTTGGGTCAACAAATTGCATGTGATGGAGTGGAGTAGGGGGCGTGTGGTGGGAGGAAATCTTAGAGTTCGATAAGACATCACATCTTGCATAGTGTTAGTAGATACATGTATTGATGCAGAAGATAAAAGGTGGAGTAAGGAGACCGTTGGGAGGAGTGAAAGTGGTAAGGCAAATGTCTCTCATGGAAAATTACATCCCTAGATGATTTTTTTTATGTCATAAACTTTTTAGGCCTTTTATGCATATGGATAACCTAAAAAAACACAAGGATTGGCCCCAGCTTCACATTTGGATCGTCGTTGTTTTAGAGTAGAAACGTAACACAAACAACCAAACGCTCGTAAGTGATTATTATTAGGAGGCTTTCCAAATAAGTTGTCATATGGAGATATATTTTGTAAACAAGATAAAGGCAAACGATTAATAATGTATACAGCACATTAGACACAATCACGCACCCCAAAAAGATTGTGGTAAATTAGATTGGAAAAACAAAACCCTTGCTGTTTCAAGAAGATGCTTATGCTTTCGTTCAACCACTCATCTGCTGAGGAGTTTCCCTACAAAGTTTTTGATGCTCAATTCCTAATTTATTATACAGTTTTTACATGTTTCCTTTAGAAAGTTCCTTACCATTATCACTTATAATAGCTTTAACACACATATTGAACTGATTTTGTATGAGAGCAAAGAGAAGTTGTATCATATCAAAACAATCAGAATTATTTTTTAACAAGTACAACCATGTAACTCTAGTAAAATTATCTACAATTGTCAAAAAGAAAGTATATCCATTAATTGTTTTGTGTGCATAAGGGCCCTATATGTCTATATGGAGTAAATCAAAAGGCTTGCTAGTTTTAATATAGCTATGAGTAAAGGGAAGTCTAGGTTGGCATGATGCTGGACATATACAACAAATCAAGTGTTCTTTGAGGCTTTTGGGGTCTATTTTCGGAAAAAGAACTTTAAGCTTTGGAAAAGGTACATGGCCTAGCCTTAAGTGCCATAATCTTGCAAGATCAAGCATTGCCTTAGAAGTAATTGTGCCTGCTTTCATGTGACAGTAAGTAGGCTTCATTTCATCAACATTCCTAGTGATTCTTGTGTAATACAAGCCTTGTTCAAGATTACCAAGAGGCAAAGAGATTTTTTTATAAGCACCTGCAGAAAACAATGTGCTTTAGAAAAGAAAATATTAACATTAAGATCTGAACATATCAAATGTACAAAGATTAAATTGAATTTAAAAGTAGGCATATATAAAACATTATGCAAAATCAAATTTTTATGTAGTTGCACACTTCCCTTCTTGTGAACTGTATGTGTAATACCATCAGGTGTAATAAGATTATGTTGAAAAACAAATATATCTTTAATATTAAAAAAAAACACTTAAATCATTACATATATGGTCTGTATACCCACTATCAACAATCCATTTTCCAAAGCAAAGAGGAGTAGAAAAATGTGTACCTGCTAAGCTTTATGTATTATTGGACTCAAAATTATCTGGTCCTTTTCTGTCAAGAAGAGAAAGCAGGTTAGTGTATTGTTCATCAGTTAAACCTAACTGATTACCTGTTGAGTATTCATCTTTGTTGTCTTCATTATTAACTAGGGCCGGGATTTATTCTTGGGATACCCATGAATTTTAAAACAACGATTTATGCTATTACCTGCAATCTTGCAGTGATCAAAAAAATAGCCTGGTTTCTTTTCATTTGATGTGTTCTTCGTGTGAGGTGAACCTTTCCATTTTTCACTAGCAAAAGTCATGAGCTCTACAACAGTGGAAGATTTTTGTATGCTTTTGTGACTTTTTTCTTGTAACAACATACGATAAAATTCTGTAACATTTGTTCATTAACAGGTTAGACCTAAATTGTATTCTGAAACAAGTTTCATAAGAAAGGTGAGAATGCGTTGATCTTGTTGAATTTTAAGAAAATTAGTGGTTAGATTGCAGGTACAAACTGGTAGAGGCTTAAGATCATTAATTTCATCCCCATAGGGATTTTACCCATGTAAAATAATCTGCTATACTCATTTCTGGTTCTTGGACGATGGTTAGAAGTTGTTCTTGAAGCCTATACATCTGAGATGAAGAAGGGTTACCAAATCTTCCTTCAAGATCGGACCATATGGCACTAGTGATAACGGGTTTTTAACGCGTCGTTTTACGCTAAGAACCTTGGTTAATCAAACACATTTATAAACACCCAAAATAGAACTACAACGAGTGTAGCGGTAAGTTGGGGATCGAACCACAAGGACAAGGGGTGCTAGACTAAATAGTTGGTGTGTGAAGGGTTTGATGGTTGGTAAGAAGGTGGGTGTGTGAACTAAACTAATGATAAAAACGAACAAGGAAAGAAAGCGGGCTTAGGTTAGGTCCACCCTAGGTAGGTCTATTGGAAATAGAGATAGGCTAGGTCGAAGGAGATTGAACGAAGGTTAATCGAGACACTCTAGTTGGCATGGGGAAGTTGACGACCTATAGTCTATACGAACGACCCATAATCGCCCTATGTCTCACTAAGGAGTGGCAGGACAAGATATGCAACGAATATCAATCAATCAAACCAACATCATCCTCAAACATCTTCCTAAACATTAAACACAAGACCAAAGCCCTAGGATTTCTCTAACCCAAAACCCTAAAATCTACTCTAGCATGTGGAAAGTAAAAGCAAGAAGAGAGGAAAGCATAATAACTATTCTAGAAAGCATTAAAGAAAAGAAAAGCATGAAAACATTAAAGAGAAAGCATTAAAGAAAAAGAAGAACATGGAAACAACAAAATCTACACTACAAAGCATTAAATGAAAGCATAAGAGAAAGCAATAAAGGAAAGCAATAAATGAAAGCAATAAATGACATTAATGAAAGGGAGGAAATGTAAACTTACATAAATGGAGGAACAAAAATGAAGAACAAAGCATTAGAGAAAACATA
This sequence comes from Amaranthus palmeri, assembly GCA_019776075.1. Lineage (NCBI taxonomy): Eukaryota > Viridiplantae > Streptophyta > Magnoliopsida > Caryophyllales > Amaranthaceae > Amaranthus > Amaranthus palmeri. Next base: position 17,559 of record JAAKBH010001035.1, read on the forward strand.
AAACTAAACTAAGGCATAAATGAAGAAGAAAAGCAATAAAATGATGAACAAGAGAGGGAGAGTTTCTCCCAATCAAGTCATGGGGAATATGTTCCTAAAAGTGCCTTTATATAGGCTACAAAAGATGGGGGCAAAAGCCCTAAAATATCCTACGTGTATTAAGTCGCGAAGAAAAAGTGCTGCGCTGTTTTTGGCCTACATTCGCCCGAATTTAATGATCCATTCGCCCGAATTGGTCCATTCGCCCGAATGTGACTCAATTCGGGGTTTCCAGAAACATTGTAAAACATGGCAATTGAAAGCAAAATGCATTCGCCCGAATCCAGGTATGCATTCGCCCGAATGCACAGATTCGCCCGAATTGGATCACAAATTCGCCCGAATGGCTGGGGCTGCAGCTCCTTTTGAGACCTTGCACACACATTCGACCGAATGTGTCTATGCTTCGCCCGAATGCAGCTCCAATAAGCTTTAATCTTCTTCTTCCAACTTCAAATAAGCACCGAATGATTTCCGGATTTCGCGAGGGCTTAGGATATGACTCGAAATGCTCGGGAATGCCTCGGAATGCGTGTCTCATCTTCGATTTAAGTGTCGAGATCTCATACGCAACGAAAACACCCCAAAATCTCCCGAAAACACCTAAAAAACACTTAAAAGCACATGGAGACAAGATCGAAGTGAAATCATGCGTAAGATGTGTAAAAACCAATATAAAACGCGAGATAACGACACATAAATGGGGAGATAAATGTGCTCTAAATCGAGCACATCAACACCCCCAAGCTTAACCTTTGCTAGTCCCTAGCAAAGAGACTAGGTAGGAACAACATGAAAGCGCATGGGCACCCCAAAACAACTAACTACACAAACAAAACAAAACTACACTACGAAAGCAATAAAACCTAAAACTCATTGTCGTAGGAATCACGGTCGCACTTAGCACGTACGACAAGCCCTTTAAACCTCAAGGTCTCCCAAAGAGGACGAGTAAGGTCTCGTGAGGGTTTTTCAGAAGGAGACCCACAAATCCTATGCAATGCAAATGCAAGGATGAAAGCTATATGCAACTAAAACTACGATGCAAAATCTAATATGATGCAATGCAAGGTGAGCGGAAATCAAAGCAACGCGAGCTGTGTACAAGCAAAACTCTTCCCTAGCCATAGGTGTGCAAGTACAATGGTCTCAATAGAGCGCAATACCAAAGAGAATGACCAATTCCACAAACTCGAGATCACTAGGGTAAGCTACATCACAGGCTATGCCACCTACTACCTAGAGAGGTCACAAGTCTACGCTCCCCGGGTAATTTCTCAAAAGAGGTGAGAAATATGCAATAACGCTCATGTGTTTGATTTTGGTTCGTGTTTCGCTCAAAATCTTCCGACTAAAGATGAGTCGGGAATCAAACACCTAATAGGGGAGAATCATGGGGATTGTATCATATCTAGCTCCAGCACAGAACAAACTAATTGGACCAAGTCGAACAAGTTAGCACAAGGGTTGTAATGTTGGCTTAGGGTTAAGGTGGGATACATTTGGGAATGTGGAGCTAAGTAGAGGATAGCAAGTGACCCTAAACAAATAACCACAAACATCTCATGACAAAACAATGAAAACTATATCCAACAACCATAAATAACCCAATAACATGTACGCACAATGATCTCCATCATCAAACACTATCAAAACATGTAAAATCTCATAAACACAAGTGTCTCCAAGCTCATCTCCCAATAATATAACGACCTTCTCACTCACATGTATGTGTATGTGTATAAAAACTCAATGAAAAACAAGAGAGAGGTCTCCTCAAAACATAGAATGTGTACGAATAATAACAATGAAAGCATGGGAGGAAATAGGAGAGAAGTAATATGAGCTGGATAAGAAATGAATAGAGTCATAAAAACCAACAACCAACAACATAACCAATAACCCACGAATCACTATAGCACACAACAAACCCCACTATCACAAAGCTATCCTCTAGGTAAGAAGAGGGAACAATTTGGCTCATGTGGAGGCTAAATAATGTGGCTACAAAAGAATAGGAAAGGCAAAAACTTGGCTTATCCTAAAGTCAATATACGTTCAAGGTAGGCTATTTGGCTATGTAGCTAAATTCTAGCGAACGTGTTATCATCCCTGGTCTCAAGAAAAGCCGACTATACTGGAGAAGAACCGACACAATACTTAGATCCCCTAACTAGCACACAAAATGAATTGAACTCGCAAGGAGTCCAAGAAGGCTCAATACTCACAGGCTAGTCGAAATGCGCCTCTAACGGTAGTCATCCAAGCCACCAACCAAGCAAACCCAAATTCCCCCAAGCTATGTGGAAAATAGGTCAAACTCTGGGTCCCAAAACATGCACAAGGCTAAGGAAATACGAGTTTGCATAAGGTCAGACCACAGAAGTACACACCAGAAGCAAGCATGCTAGTTTCACAACTCAACCATCTTATTGAAAACTAAACATGAATATGAAATATATACACTATGTATGAATGCAAGATGAACATGTGAAATATATACAAAAATAATATATGCAATGAACTAAACTATAGCTATATGAAACTAAATGCACAAACAAATGGGTGGAGCGACAATGAAGTTGACCATCCCACCCCCAAGCTACAGCTTTGCTAGCCTCTAGCAAAGGAGGAGAGGAGAAAGATAAAACATTAAAAACCATGGTCAACAAAATTGTCGAAACACCCAACACCAACACAAGCTAGCCAAAAATAAAGAGAGAAGAAGGTCATACCTAGGCTAGGAGGGCATTCACTCCTAGCAGTACCATCACCACCATGAAGTGGTCTAAAAACTCTCCACTCCTCAAAAGAAGTGGAGGCATGAAGCGCGAAGCTTGAGCGATCGCCACCCCCAAGCTTGGGTGAAGCTACATTCTTCATGTTCGGCTCTTAGGCACGTTTGAGCCTTCTTTCTCTTACCCACCCTTGCGGGACCGTTAGCATTGACCCTCTCAATATCATCAAACAAAACACAAGCAAAACTTGTGGAGGGTCAAGTCTAAGGGTCGTTTGGGTCTGTAAATACTAACAACCAACACTACAAACCAAACGTGAGCAATGACTAGCAAAAATGCAATGCAAAGAATGCAATGTAAAGAATGCAAAACAAAAATGAAGCAAAAAGAGTATCTACAGTTGGGTTGCCTCCCAACAAGCGCTTCTTTTAGGTCTTTAGCTAGACCCGACTCACTACGGGGTAGCGAGTCAAACTCCGAAGGAGTTTATCATATTCACTTCCCACAACAGCTGAGGTTGGGGAGTGAAAGAGGGAGAGAAGACGGAAAGAAAGGGGAAACACAACAAAGACCGACTTTCCATGACATGATGAAAAGTCGGGGGAAGGATGAACGGAGGGAGGGGGGAGGGAAGCAAGAGGCACAGCAACACAAGCACCAAAGCAAGCATGAACATGAACGACCGGGAGCTTCTCATGACAAAGAGGTGTAAGGTGAGACTCAACAGAAGGCACAACAAGGGTATGCACTTGAGACTCATCAATGAGGGGCAAGTCTACCTCTAGGTCATCGATTCCACTAGCTAGATGATCGTGCACATGTGTGAGGGGTGTGTCATATCGAGGTGCGCAAGGAACCTCATCATGAACCTCATCGGTGAGTGGTGCATCAACACAAGAACAATGATCATCAAGAGAAGGAGGGGAGCTAATGATAGGGTGAGGGGAGTTTAGGTCATGGTAATGGGACTCTAGTCTAACCTCAAAAACCCTTCTAAAGGTATTAACGCTCAACGTCCTCTCCGATTCGGTCTCCCCTTCGACCCAAAGGTCGCCAGAAGGGTAGGCCGGTGGAATCTCAAGGAGAGGGAGAAAAGGGTACTCTTTCCTATAGAAATGCTTGGCCAAACCTTTGAAGAAGTTCAAACAAGTCTTAGGGGTTTGGTCAAGGAACATGTCATCGTGGTACTCATCTACGAGTTCCCTAGTCTCACTATTCAAACCTCCGTAAAGATGATGACAAATTTGCCACATTTCAACATTGCACATGCGGAGGAAGAACATCTCATATCTAAGGAAATAGCTCCAAAAAGATTCATGCTCAAGTTGACGAATGTTGCAATCCATGAAGAAAAACAAAAATAACAAAAACAAAGACTATGCACAAAACACACCAAAACTAAAATCTAAACAAACGCCTTGTCCCCGGCAACGGCGCCATTTTGATAACGGGTTTTTAACGCGTCGTTTTACGCTAAGAACCTTGGTTAATCAAACACATTTATAAACACCCAAAATAGAACTACAACGAGTGTAGCGGTAAGTTGGGGATCGAACCACAAGGACAAGGGGTGCTAGACTAAAGAGTTGGTGTGTGAAGGGTTTGATGGTTGGTAAGAAGGTGGGTGTGTGAACTAAACTAATGATAAAAACGAACAAGGAAAGAAAGCGGGCTTAGGTTAGGTCCACCCTAGGTAGGTCTATTGGAAATAGAGATAGGCTAGGTCGAAGGAGATTGAACGAAGGTTAATCGAGACACTCTAGTTGGCATGGGGAAGTTGACGACCTATAGTCTATACGAACGACCCATAATCGCCCTATGTCTCACTAAGGAGTGGCAGGACAAGATATGCAACGAATATCAATCAATCAAACCAACATCATCCTCAAACATCTTCCTAAACATTAAACACAAGACCAAAGCCCTAGGATTTCTCTAACCCAAAACCCTAAAATCTACTCTAGCATGTGGAAAGTAAAAGCAAGAAGAGAGGAAAGCATAATAACTATTCTAGAAAGCATTAAAGAAAAGAAAAGCATGAAAACATTAAAGAGAAAGCATTAAAGAAAAAGAAGAACATGGAAACAACAAAATCTACACTACAAAGCATTAAATGAAAGCATAAGAGAAAGCAATAAAGGAAAGCAATAAATGAAAGCAATAAATGACATTAATGAAAGGGAGGAAATGTAAACTTACATAAATGGAGGAACAAAAATGAAGAACAAAGCATTAGAGAAAACATAAAACTAAACTAAGGCATAAATGAAGAAGAAAAGCAATAAAATGATGAACAAGAGAGGGAGAGTTTCTCCCAATCAAGTCATGGGGAATATGTTCCTAAAAGTGCCTTTATATAGGCTACAAAAGATGGGGGCAAAAGCCCTAAAATATCCTACGTGTATTAAGTCGCGAAGAAAAAGTGCTGCGCTTTTTTTGGCCTACATTCGCCCGAATTTAATGATCCATTCGCCCGAATTGGTCCATTCGCCCGAATGTGACTCAATTCGGGGTTTCCAGAAACATTGTGAAACATGGCAATTGAAAGCAAAATGCATTCGCCCGAATCCAGGTATGCATTCGCCCGAATGCACAGATTCGCCCGAATTGGATCACAAATTCGCCCGAATGGCTGGGGCTGCAGCTCCTTTTGAGACCTTGCACACACATTCGACCGAATGTGTCTATGCTTCGCCCGAATGCAGCTCCAATAAGCTTTAATCTTCTTCTTCCAACTTCAAATAAGCACCGAATGATTTCCGGATTTCGCGAGGGCTTAGGATATGACTCGAAATGCTCGGGAATGCCTCGGAATGCGTGTCTCATCTTCGATTTAAGTGTCGAGATCTCGTACGCAACGAAAACACCCCAAAATCTCCCGAAAACACCTAAAAAACACTTAAAAGCACATGGAGACAAGATCGAAGTGAAATCATGCGTAAGATGTGTAAAAACCAATATAAAACGCGAGATAACGACACATAAATGGGGAGATAAATGTGCTCTAAATCGAGCACATCAACTAGCAGTTTTGAAGTACATGATGCTTTTGGCAATATATGTCGCTCCAGTGAGGCAATAAGCCAACCTGTAACTAAATTGTTACAATGTTTCCATGCCTTTTCTCCCATGGATCCTTCTTGTGGCTTGGATAAACTACCATCGACAAAACGCATTTTATTTTTGGCGTCGAGGCTAATCATTGAAGTACATAATGAACGTGTTATATTGTATGATGATGATTATTATATATATATATATACACACGAGCCAAAGACCAACCCACTTATCATTGAATTTAAACCAAGCTTGTTAAGTAGTGATCTTGAATGGCTGGATCATGGTACATGTAAGAATCAATAGGACCCTCCTTTAATGACTTGGCTAGAGACTAACCAAAAGGACTTGGACTAGGACCTTTTTGACTAGCATCTTCACAATCTCGAGCCGTTGAACTTGACTTTCTTTGACTATGAGTATTAATTAAAACAGCAGACAGTATTAGTATCACAGTTTCACCAATAAAAGTAGGGCTTGTAATCACAAAAAATAAAATAAAAGATTCATTATTTCAAAATGAACAAAGACACACGTCCAGGTCCAACCCTTCAAAATGTAAGAGAAAACCAACAGCTCAAAAACAGCCGTACTAATGAACATTAATAGTGTACTTTCTGCCATTAAAAGTGAATGAAATAGCTTAGTGGTATTGAACTTTTTTTTTCACCTTTTGGAGTAAAATAGATCGCTTTCTTCTAGTACTCTCTCTCAAGGAAGTATGGGTATGAATTGTCCATTACCTTTTCTCACCCAGATCCTGTTTCCGATCGAGATATTAGGTTGATGACGATGATGATCATTATTATTTGTTGTAATGATGAGGGACTTTTGATGCTTCATTAGCATGAACCATGGTGCTTCATTTTGAAAAACATATAGCCACAAAACCAGGGGCGGATCACATAATGAAGTGGCCCTATTCTCTTTTATCTTTTTGAATAAATGAGGCCCTTGTTTAATTATTTAAAAATTAACGAAGATCATTTTTAATGTCATATATAGCCAAAATTTATATAAACTATTAATTTTAATAGGAGTACTAGATAACTAGATTTAAATCAATTTAGTAAATAAATAACAAGATAAATAAACATTAATGTCACATATATAATGTTAATAATTAACAAATGAACACTTTTTAATGATGTCAAAATAGTAGATAAAATTGAAAAAAGCTAGTGTCCTGAGAGACACCAAAGCTTATTTTCAACTCTTACTTCACTTTTTCTTTTATAGGCCAATCTAATAAGAGGTGGTCTCTCACAAGAGTTTATGAATTGAAAATATCAATAGTGCAATTATGCAATGTACATAAACAAACATAACTAAAATTGAAAACATTATCCTTACTAGCACTTAACAGGTAGCACCTTTCAATCATCTCCACCACAACAACCAACGCGTTGCCACCGTTGCTATCGATCTCATTATTTTGTGTTTCTTACACAATTTTTAGATCTCATGAAAAAGGTTTCACATATTTATTAATATTATCTTAGCCATATATTGTTTCTGGATAGTAAAATAAATTGTAAATTGGTACTTGACAATGAAAATAGTTAAGGCCATAAAAAATTTAGTAGAATAGAGGAAGGTAGAACAAGGGTCACATTAATAAAAAGGTATTAAATAGAAAAATGGGTAGTACCATAATAAGTTAATGATTCTTATATATTTCTATATTCAAAAAGAGATTTAAAAAGAGGAATTGAATTAGTGGTGCGGATCTAGAAAAATTATGAGGTTAAAATTGAAAAGAGAGAAAATTACAGAAGTTAATTAATAATGTCATAGGTTCTTTTTCCAAAAGATGTACAAGAAAGAATTAATGCTTTGAAAAATGGAACATCTAGGTTTTGAACCCAGGACCAAGGTGTTTACAAAAAGGCAAATGACCAACTGCTCTACCTTGATGTACTCTAATAAATTAGTCGATAATATACATGAGGCCCTCTTCTCTTGGGGGCCCTAGGCGGTCGGATACCTCGAATGGGTCCAGAACCGACCCTGCACAAAACCAGCCTTAAAAACGCACACTTATTGCTGAAAAGGGTCTACTAAATGCAATATTATCATCTCTTTAAATAAGCTAAGTGAAAGGTTTAAGACTTTTCATGATGCATGAATTATATGAATGAACAAGTACAATCACATTGAATTCGAACATGAATGCAGCTCTTCACAACATTATTCTTTTGTAACTTGCTAGGAGACACCAATTCACCAAATACTCTTCTATCATAGAGCCAAAGACCACCCTTCTTTTCATTGAATTTAAACAAAGCTTGTTAAGGAGTGATCTTGAATAACTGGACAATGGAGCATGTAAGAATCAATAGGATCCTCCTTAAATTAAATGACTTGGCTATGGACTCACCAAAAGAACTTGGACTAGGACCTTTTTGACTAGCATCTCACAATCTCGTGCCGTTGAACTTGACTTTCTTTGACCATGAGCTCGAATCTTTTTGAACTTTGACTTAAAAAATGAAATTTAGTCATAATGGGTGGATCACCTTCTCTCATGTATTTAGATGGTATTGATTAAAACAGCAGACAGCAGTAGTATCACAGTTTCACCAATAAAAATAGGGCTAGTAATCACAAAAAAAATAAAAGATTCATTTCAAAACTGCTTGAAATGGAATTACAACAAACATAAACAAACAGAATGGGTGCACAATGAACAAAAGTCCTTCAGTATAACATGTTCTTCTACAACTAAGCACCTACACTATGAGGGTAAACCCAACTATCTCAGAATTTGATCTAAATCTTGCCAAAATTATAGGCCAAAAATAAAGCATAGATACCATTGATTCAAATGACGCAAGGAAACAGATATGAATCGAAAACAGGAATCAAAATAACAAGACTAACTGTCTATTGAGGAGGAACTGGCGCGGACTCAGTATCAGTATGAACCTCAGCAAGAGCATGCCGAACTTCCTCAATCATTTTGACCAGATCACACATTCTTGGTCTTTGATCAGGAACACGAGCCACGCAACTCAATGCTATCTGTAACATCTCGACCATTTCTTCTTCGACATGAGGATATCTAAGGATTTCGAGGTCAAATACTTCAGCAGTCCACTCCTCTCGGACTACGGAATGAACCCATCTAACCAAATGCACGAGTTCATCACCAACGGTTGTATGGACTGGCGACTTTCCAGTAAGAAGCTCAAGTAAGAATACTCCAAAACTGTAGACATCCGATGATTGCGTTGCTTTTCGAGTGTCAGTCACTTCAGGAGCTCTATACCCAGCAGCATGAGCAATAGGTGGAGCTAATGGGCTCATTACTGTGGCTAAACCAAAATCTGAAACACAGCCGTATTTCTGATTGTTGAGGAAGATATTTGATGATCTAATGTTACCATGCACGAATTTTCCGCCATTGATTGTGTGTATATGAGCAATTCCTCTTGCAGCTCCTAAGGTAATCTTTAACCGTGTTTCCCAATCAAGAGGAATCCGGTCTTCTCTTTGCGCTGAAAAAAGAAGTTAAATGTTTCATCATCAGCACTTTTGTACGAGAAGTTGCATGTGATATTTGCTACCAAGGGCATCAAAAACAACCTCTTTGTTCTCATTAACTAGGGTAAGGCCCGCTTTACACTTACAATTCGACTAGTTTCTGAAACCAAGACCAAGATACCCTTACGATAATAAGAAAAGAGTAATCCAAAAGATCAAGGTTAAGGGCAGAAGACCAATAACAAGAAAATATTTTGGAAAAACGATGCTCTATCAATCATCACATCTCCGAACTAGGCTAATATCATACTGAGGCTTATTCGTGACAACTAGAGCACACGTTACATATTGCAGCAAACAGAAGGAACTTATCATTGGAAAAACATTTCATTACCGCTACGCCATCAGGTGGCTCCCAACTAGGCAGTGTTTAGGGTCGAATTTATGCAACCTTAAATGGTTGTATCTGCTTGACCTCGACAACAAATTTTAACAAACAAAGAAGGAACTTAGCGTCTCAAATACTCCACAACTTGCTGTGAACCATCACCAACTTCAAGTCTTCAACAAAATTTAAAAGAGATATACAATAAACATAATTGCATAACATAAACCTTGACATAGGATAAAACTTCTATGTTCAAAATTCAAGCCATAGTGATCAACCAAGATACAAGAACTGAGGATAAATAAATTAAGCTCCAATTATAATCTACAACATAATAGGCAAAAATAAATAGAGGTAAGGTAGCAACATACTGTGAAGCAATGCGGAGACACTCCCTTGACTGTAATAATCATTCACCATCAGTTTTTCATCTTTGGAGTAGAAAAAAGCTCGAAGTGCAACAGCATTTTCATGCCTAATGCTTCCGATCAAATCCATCTGTTGTTCAAACTCTCGCTTCCCTGCGCTCACTTCTCTCAACCGTTTCACAACCACAACATTTGCATCCTCCAAAATCGCTTTATAAGACATACCGAAACTCCCCTTACCCAAAATTTCAGCAGAAGACCTAAGCAAATCTTCCAAATCGAATGCATAACTACAACCCTCGAAGAACACGAGTCTATTCCTCGAATCAAGACTATCCGAGATTACTTTCTCAGGGGACATGCTTCCCTTGGGAAATTTCCGACTAAAACCATCATCGTAATTCTCACCCTTTCCTCTCAAACAACAAGCAAAGAACAGAAACCCAAATGCTCCAAACCCGAGAACACCACACACAATTACAATTGCCAAAAACCAAGCCTTCCTCCACCAATTCCTAGTCTTCATTGGCTTCTCTCCGGGCAAGGGAGCCATAATAGACTGCTCAACCGAAGAATTCGACAAACTAACATCATTTCCTACAAATGCTGATCTCGGAAACCTTTCCAATGACTTTGGAACAGAGCCAGTAAGATGGTTATTTGACACATTCAAAACTTGTAAACTTGGTAACCCTAAGTCAGGAATCTCACCAGATAGAGAATTGTTAGCTAAATCCAAAACTGAAAGCTGGGTTAACCTCGAAATCGACTTGGGAATACTCCCATCAAACCGATTATTCGACAAATTTAGTACATTTAGATTCTCCCAACCAGAAAAATCATCAGGCAATGGACCAGAAAAGTTATTAAACTCAAGAAACAACACTGATAAATTTTTCAAATTACTAAACTCAGAAGGGAATGTACCACTGATTTGATTTGATCTAAGGCTCAATACTTGTAAGGCCGATAGCTGCCCAATCGTATTAGCTGGAATCTCCCCACTAAACCCAACAGCCGGTAATCGAACCCCAATCACACGGGTTGAATCAGCATTACAAGTAATTCCAGTCCAATTACTACAAATTGGAGAACTTATACTCCAATCTAGAGCATGTAAATGAGGTACTTTATTCACAAAATCCAACAATGCTCTCATATCATCCTCAAGCAAATCAGCATTACACAAAAACCCATAACAAAACACCATTAAAACTACACAAATACTTGAAAGATTTCTCATTGTTACCCTCAATCTTACTCCTTTCTTGTTGGGTTTTGTTGGATTTGCTTATTTCTTCACCTCAAATACCTACAAAAATTTAAACAATGTCAAAACATTGATATCATTCAAAAAAAAATGGCGCAAATTTGTAAGCACAAACAAGATTGGAAATAAAGAAAGAAGTAGTTTTCCTTAAAAGTAGTGCATCTTCTTCAACTTTATTTACCAGATTGAACACTACAGAAAGTCACATGTTTGAATTTGCTTATTTAGTCCATTTTTTTAATCTGAAAGTATCGGTAGTTTTGGAATATATACAAAATAAGTATCCCGTTGCACAAAACGCGAGTACGCGACATAGAGCCTTGAACATTAGTTAGCTGTGCTACTGCTATTGATGTTGTCATAAACAAATTTTAAGAAAAATTAAATCATTTAAATGATAGAAGTATATATTATTTTATTAAAGAAAATTAGTCAAAAAAATTTTAGGGTGATAATTATTAAAAAATTATTTAAATAAAGTTAATGGAAACATGTAGAGACTCAAACTGTTAATAATATAAAATGTTAAAATAAAGTTATGGAAGATGCGTGGATTTCATCAGCATTAACAAAATACTTAAAATTTTGATGAATATAGTTAATTTTGTGTAAAATTTGAGATATAAATAATAATATTATATAAGAGATGAACAAAATAAACCGACTCAAAAAGCAAATGAAAATATCGTTGAAGAATGGAGAGAATACGTATTACTAGTGTTTGAAGAATGAACTAGTTGTTTCAGTTGCTTATAACAGCGAATTCAAAATCAGCTAGTTAAGTTAGTTAATAAAATCAGCTGGTCAAATCAGCCATTATAATCCGCTATCAGCTATCAAATGAGATTTCACTTAAAAAATATTTTAACTTATAAATTAAAAATAAAATTATAAATTAATTATTTAATAGTTTCAAAAAATTTATAGGAAGATAATGGTGGGGCAAAGAGAGTATTACTTTTAATTCACCTGTTTTAAAGCTTTAAAATTGAAGAAAAAAAAAGTAAAATTAACAGTCTAAAGCAAGAAGAAAACAAGAATGACAAGATAAAGTTGGAATCTCAACCTAGAGCTAGTTGTACTTTTTTACATATTCCAAATGAATAATGCAGGTATTAACTGCTGTAAGGAAACTGAAAGATGAAGAGACAACATTAATAACAATTATTTATGGCTTAAATTAGATAATTAACTGAGGATTTCGTCTTTTTGGTAAGAGATGAATTATGATGATTGAATAATAAATAGTAATAAAGAGTGACAATTAATAAATTAGATAATATTTCATCATAAGGAGAGTGAAATTTAATTAATGATTTTGACACACATTTTGAAGATAAAATATATACATGTGGGATCTCGTTAGATTCGTGTTAATGTATAGTTTTCTATTATATGTTTTTTACCAATTTTTATTATCCATATTTAGAAATATTAAGACTTAAAATTTGCATTGAAAACTATACAAAAAGTAAATAGGAAAAACAAAAAGAAAAGTAAATGGGAAGAACTAAAAGAAATGGAGGGATTATTTCTTAGGAAATTTCAATATTAATTATTGAAACCTATACATTTAAAAAAAACAATTAATGATTCATTTTTGGCAAATTTCTATGGTAACATTGTAGTTTCTGAATTTTCATATGTTGGAAACAAAGTTAATGACAATTTTTCAAATCTGGTTATAATATTTGCTCATTTTAATATAATGTTTTATTATTATATGGTAATAATGAATTAATGATATATACAATCTTCCGGGCTGTAAAAAAAAATTAACAATCTCTTTTTATTCATAATTTTAACTTTTTAGAGAATTTAATCCAGGAATTAAAATGCAATTAATATTTTATATAATTATTTAAACATTAGAAGGAAAAATAATTCCTAAACTAATTAAGTAGTACTCTCTCCGTTCCTTTTTATCTGTCCACTTTACCTTTTGCACGTATTTTTTAGCAAATTTTAAGCCTTAATATCGCTAAGTACGCATCATAAAAAATTATAAAAATTACATATTAAAAAACTTTACATCAAGACAAATCTAACAAGATCTCACATGAATATATTTTATCATCAATATATACTTAAAAAATTTAATTTAAATTTCTCTCTCTAAACTTAAACAAACTTAAAGTGGACAAACTAAAAGAAACGTAGGGAGTATTAGATTACATAAATAAAATATAAGATTCTTACTTATATACAACCTTTAAGGCCCTACAAAGGATTGTATATATATCATATTTTATTTTATATTAGCTGTTGACTTTTTCACGTTTTAGTCTTTGCTAGATTTTTCATTGGAAGGAAGAATAAGATGAGTCTTTCACTTAATAAGGATGTTTTTGGAATATTTTCGAAGGATACTTGCAAATTTAAATTTTTTTGTTGTGTTTTTATAACGTTTTAGGTCATAAAACATGATATTTTAACCTAAATTGAAAGTTGAGGATTACATCAAGGGTAATAAAAGAGTAAATAAAATAAAAATAAATTGATATAATTTCAAATAAAAATTGAGTGGAAATAAAATAAAACAATATGACTAACACTTACGGCCCGTTTGATAGGTGGTATAAAACGGTGGTAATGGCAATGAAAAACAAGTGTAATTTTGGTTGAAAACTCTCTTGGTTACCTTGATGACATGTCCAACTTTAATCATCTCATTTTCTTTGCAAAATTCATTCAAATGCATCACCATTGGAAGATGTGGTATTAGGTGGTAATGGAAATTTGCAAACAAAAAAACATTTTTGTGATCAAGTTTCATTACAATGTGAATGATACGAAACTTTTGAAAAAATTTTACACTATAAATCATTCTCATTACCGCGATTTAATACCAGAGTTTTTGGTAACTAATTATAATTATATTGAGATTGAGATTGTTGGAGAATAGCGGAGTAATGATTTCGTTGCAGATTTGGCAAATGGTTGGTGAAGAAATTACTCCACGGAATGGACATTTATGAGGCAGCTGATCATTCAATAGGGTCTCACCAATCTCTCATACATTTCCTTCTCATCCATATCAGTTTCTTTAATGAAAATTTATCACATTATCCCATCAATGACACTATTTCTATTGGTGTGAAAATTTTTTGAGTGGAAATTTTTATGTAAGATTTTTACTCCTTTTTTTTGAGATAATTTTTACTCCTATCAGTAAAAAGTAAAAACTCATAAAAAAAATATATGTAATCATCATATATTCTGCTAAACAAATAAAAGAATATGACACATATTATTTTTATGTATAATGTTTTTCTTCCTAAATTTTAAGTAGTTAAATATGGAAACTTTGAGTTTTAATTAAATTTTATTTCTTGATGAATAATAATAGTAAGAAAGTCAATTTTAAAAATTTTAATTTTTAAAATACACTTTTTTAAGACAAAATATTTTGGGTAGCTTTCATTTCAGTAAATTAAACTAGGACTATACCTGTGTAATGCACGATTGTTTTGGCTAATAACATGTAGGACTTTTTATAAAATTCAACAAAATCCTCATATGGAATCATTCACCATTACATAATAAGGCATGATAATCTTATAAAGCTAAAAACAACACTATTAATATTAGTATGAATTTGAATTTGTAGAGTACTCTATGTCAATATCGAGTATTCTATTACAATTAAAACCACTTTAAACAAAACTATTCATTGACAATTTAGATTGCATTAGGAAATATGAAGAGATGAGTTCCAAAACAACAATCTAACTATTAGAGTGACATTTGGCAAAGTAGTTTTAAAATAGTGACACTTGTCACAATTGTTTTTAAATTAGTAAATGTATGATGACTATACTATTGTATCTTATTTATTACGATACAAAAATAGTTAGAATGTAAAATATTTGTTAACTATAAATAACGTTATAATTAAAACTCTTAAATTATGTAACGTTAAAATTATTTTCAATATAATTATTCAGCTAACTTCAATATTTACGAAATAATAACTAAAATCATATTTAGAATAATTTTACAAGGATAATTATGATAAAGAAAATTATAGAAGTATAAATTTTAAGGATGCCATCAATAAATTGTTTGTGTATGAGTATACCGTATATTCATTTAATAGAAAGAAGTTTGATATAATGTTTGCACAATAATTATTTTTTATTAGTAAATATTATTTTTATCAGTAAAATAAAATATTTTACTTATAATTGTTTTAGTTAGTAATATATAGTTTTGATCAATATAATAGTTAGTTTTGAAAAATAAACAATTATACGTAAAACATTTTTTACATAACTTAATAAACTAACGACATATTCATGCATTGCACGGGGCATATACTAGTTGTTTTTAAAAAAAATACTTCTATTTGTGTAGAAATTTTGTTTGAGTGGAAACTTTTTTTGTGAGGTTCCTAATCTCATTAGTAAAAACCCACAACAAAATTCCAAATGTTTCTAAAAAAAAAATGAGTAGAAAATTTTGGGACTTTCTCACAAGGTCCTACCATCCAAAAAGCATTTTAAAATATAAACTAAGAAAACAAAAAGAAGGTGGAAGAGTAAAAAAAAGTAGGAGGGAAAAAGTAATGAGAAATTTTTTTTGTTTTGTCATTGATGAGTTAGATTAAATTAGTAAATATTTCCATACAAAATTTTATGTTACATAATTAAAAACCTATTTTGCTTTATTTTATGGGAAAAATGATATTTACAACCCTTTGTGTTGTACTTAAAAATTAACAAATTTATTTTATCATTAATAACTTAAATTATTTTCAAGAGAATCTAGTCTAGAAATTGAAGTACAATTAACATTTTACTTAACGATTTTAACTTCCCAAGAAATAATAAATAATCTATAGCTAATACTAAAACAAAATATAGGTGATGTTATCATTTTTTAAAATTTCTTACGTGTCACGTTCTCAATAAAAATTTTCCCTTGAAAACACAATGATAATGTCATTGTATTTATTACTGATATTTATAGCTTTGACTTTTTTATTTTCTAATTATGACGATTATTATCAATATTGATTTATTTTTACTTTTAAAGTCATATCATTTAATATATGATAAAATCATATATATTATTTTATTTTTCTTTCAATTATATATAAAAGTTTTATAATATTATAGGATATTTTGAGATGGTTAAAACATAAAGCCATCAATTTTTAATTTTTTTATTTAAATAAATATATCAAAAATTTAATAAAACCGTAAATCGCACAAACATTATCTAGTAAAATAATAAAGTATAATTAAATATTTATGTTTTCAAAGCAAACATAATATTGAATTATAAATTAAACATCAGATTATTTCTTATACACACCCCTTATGAGTTATGATTTTATATATCATTTGGCTATATATATACTTTAGATTTTGGTTTTTTTTTTCTAGTGGGGAATAAGCAGAGTAATAATTTTGTTGTAGATTTGGCAGAATAGTTGGTGGAGATATTACTCGAGGGAATGGACATTTATGAGACAGATCTTATTCACATTTAAGGCTCTATAGTTACACTTACAGGTACTTGTGTCATTCAGGTACTCCATAGTGTACCATAACAAGGAGTAGAATACTTATTTCAGGATAACACCACCCTTTCTCTTAGTCTTACTCTCAGTTTTCAATAATTTTTATTTTTAGTTTGTACTATTTATTTTATATTCTTTTTTCTTTTCGGTAATGCTTTTAGTAATGTTTCACTTTCTCTCTTTTATTCTTATTCTCAAACTTATTATATCTCTGTCTTAAGCACTCATTTTTATCATCCATTTGTTTTTGGTGCATTCTCATAGGAACGAACGGAGTATTTATGTTTATGTACAAAGTTGCCGGCGTTGAATTCCTACTTGCATTGAAATTGTTCATAGGATTGTAGGATTGACTAATGGAATAAACATTCAAAATAGAATCAATAGGTTAATTTAAATGTATCATAGGACTCTCACTCCGGAAAATAAATATATCATAGGACAATATAATCCTAAACAATACTCTAATTAGCCAATATATTTAGTACCTAATGATATTCATTCATATCAAAAGTTTAAAAAATTTTAATTTGAAATTTCTTGAACCTTATTTCCATGACAGAAATAGATTTTTTTAATATAGTTTAAAACTCTATATTTATAAAGACCTTTATTTTATTTCTTTGAAAAAATGATTAATGGACAAACATGCTTGAGAAGGTGACCAAAAAATTCTAGATTCATAATCACTCATCCAAGTCAAAGCTGATATTTTGTCATACTATTTTATATAAAAGTTGTGATTTGTGTTACATCATGTAAAGTTTGAACAATTACTCAAATACAACCATCAACTAACAAGTTAATATATGAGCAGGTAAATATTAAAAGAGAATAAAAGTTAAAGTAGAAAAGCAAAGGTAATTAGATATGAAATTAATGGAATTTCATTGTTCGAGAGATAGAAAAATAAATTAGTTGCAAAGTAATGAGAAAGGGATAAAATTGCGACTAGTTTCTTTATTTTGGAGTAAAAATTAGCCCTAGGGAATACTTTCCTCTAAATGAGGAAAATTGTCCTTTTTTAATTTACTCTCATTCTACCTCTTTCAAATATATTTTAATTACTTCATTTGCACCTCTATTTATAAGATTTATGATATCAGATCAACCTTGCTGGATCATCTAAAAAAATTAGTGATATCAAACAATTTCAATTCACAGAAGCTCACATATGTAGCTTATTGATGATAAAGATAATAACTACAACAATAGTACTTCTAATACATCACTTCAAAGTAATATATATTGTGGTATCAATTATCCAAAAAACACTCATTTTTATAATAATTTGTAACAATGTTCATGAAATTTTCAATCTTAAAAATTTGAATTGGAGTACAAACACTTCAAAGGGGAGAATCAAAGAACAATAATTAAAATTACAAAAAGGAAAATCAATGACTAATAAGCACAATATTAACTCAATCAACAAAAAAGAAAAAAAATTAAACTACATGTTAATTAAAATGTGAGATAACAATATCTTAATTTATTTTATATTATTTGTAAAATGTCACTATTACTAATAAATTCACATGAAAATGAGCAATATTAAAATAAGCAATACCAAATTAATATATAAAAAAAATATCCTTCATGCATGTAAGAAGCTCACCTTGTAAAATATAGTATGTTCAGCTTCCTTCCATCCAATTCCCTTCTAGTCTAAGTTTCATTTTCCATTGTAAAATAAAGCATTGAATCATTTGATTTATGTAGCAATTTAACGAATGAATGGAGTTTGGTCCATTATTCCTTTTTACTTTTGGATCATCTTATCTCATTAGATTGTTTGATTTAGTTGTCCTTTTTAGGCTACTTTATGCCTTTTGTATGTCATGTTGCTAAAATTGTCTTACTTTTGTTCCTTCTTATGACTAAGAGTATCTTTATTTTTTAGTTTAGAGTTAATGTATCTTCATAATTAATTTTACTTTTCAAAAACTAATGTTGAATTCGCTTAATTAACAACTTAGCTTTCATGTCACATATTACTATGTGTTGATCAGTTACCATCAAGTAAGTTTTTGGTTGTTTTTAATGGGAATGTGAGAAAAACACTTTTTATTTGTTATTATTTTTTTTTGAAAAATTAATTGGAATAATCCAAGCTATAATTTGTGATTTTTTTTACAATAATCCCACATATTAATTTATCAAGAATAATTTTAAATCTAAGGGGTATTTGACTAGAGTAAACATGGGTAACTCGATAACCTACTAGAGTAGAATTTAAAATTACTGATAAATTTTAAAATTTTACATAAAAAATTCTAAATAATTAAAAATCATAAATTTTTTCGAACATTGTTTTACTATTTTTTTTTTCAATATTTTATTTTAATTTATCTTTTTTAAAAAAATATAACTTGCAATAGCAAGTTAGCCGATCACCGGATTTAATATAGGAAAATGCTTCTCGAAATTGGAATTATTCATGGTTAATCAATAAGTGCGATTATTATAGGAAAATCACAAATAAATTAGATTGTTGTAGGTAATTTTTCTTTTTCTTAGTGCAACTGTGTCAGTCATATTTTTCATAAACAAAATTGTCTCAACTTCCTTTGCTCTCTAAAGTTCACTAAAATTTTCCCTCAAGCTTTCATTTCTTGCATTGGAATTTCGGGAAATTCGACTACGTAATTAAACTACAATAACATGATGAAACCTTTCATGTTTTCATATTTTTTTAAAATGGTGAACAAGACAAGTCGCAGCGTTTTGTGCTAGGCTTTGCGCGACTTAATCTAGGCCAAGCGGCACGTGTAATTGGAACTAGGTTAAATCGCACATGATACAATCACACAAAACTGTTAGAAATGTGACTTTAATTTTATAATAAACATATAAAATAAAGTTACAAGTTTGTAGTAGAAAACCAAATTACATATGACAAGTTCAAACCTTTGCTTAACGTACACCAAATGTAGATTACATCATTGGGAATCACCATATATCGAACAAAGTAACAAGAAGATTTTGTTGGATCTTGATATAAATTCTAGGCGAGATGCTCTTTCCTAAAACATCATTTCCTCCCTACTACGGTGCTTGGGAATCAACCGGAAATATGTTTTGAGATACAAAGAATTACACTAACTTCCGAGCACACGGAAATTAGAATGATGTAAGAGAAACTAAAGTGGAAGAAGATAATAAAATTACAAACGAGAATTTTAAGTCCTCGATGTAAAATGCTAGAGAAGAAAAGAAATCAGACATTTCATGTCTGTTCTAGATCTATAAAACAACACACAAGCATTCTATATTTATAGAATAGCTCACACCGGTTCATGAAGCAACATATTACTTCATGAAACACGAGGTTGATCCGTGAAACATGAGATCGATTCACGAACTCATGTCGCCTTTCACTCAACCCTTACATCCCAAATAACATGGCTAAAAGTAATCATAATAACTGTAGGAAGTTATTATATAACCATCAAAACAAAACAAAACGTCGCAAGGAAAAATTTCAGAAATTTCAGATTTTCGCGGGTCGCGAAAATAGTCACTGGTCGCGAATTTCAATTTTCACAAAACAAAAACATTCTGTCTGCATTTCGCGATCCGCGAATTCGTTCGCGACTAGTGACTTTTAATTTCTCTAAAATCACTAGTTCCTTGTAACCTTGGGATATACTTAATTAATTTAATCAAATTATTTATTTAATTTAATTAATTAAATCATTTCCGATGACCACTATACACTCTAAATTCCAACAATCCTCCCCCATTTAGAGTGTATAATCCTTTTCTTCTTTGCCGATCCATAATCTCCAACCCATTTCATGCATCAATGCCAATGTCCTTCCGGATTGAATTGACACCTAGTACCACGCATCTTTACAATTGATCATATCCCCTAATGTCCTTCCGGATTGAATTAAGCAGATATATCCAACCAATTGAAGGAGTAGTACACACGAAATAATTCATTAATCTTACATCCTTGACACGTTAAAGGCCATGTGTCCATATCTATTCATAAGTTCATTGAAATCATAAGTATGCCCCTTGATTTCTTTAAGACGGCCAAATCTTGAACTTATATAGGTAGTTTCTCCCTAATATACCATGCTTTCGTGAATAAAGCACTCAATCTAGAGATCTTCATAACTCTAGAAATGGAGACTTCGAGGAACGACTCTACTACCGCGTTTGTCAACATCACGAATAAAGCAACTTAGGATCACTTAAGTGTTGCTTTCCAACATCTGATGAGCGATCAATCCACATTGAATTCGAGACTAGATGTTTCTTCTAGCGTCGAATTGGGTCTCACTCATGGTGTTGAAGAATGGGCATGTACCAATTTCATTAAACCATGAAATTCCTAGACTTTGTAAGAATACTTTGTCTAGCTTTGAACTTTGTTCACATAGTCAAGAAATGTGATCCCTTCTTTGATAAGCCCTAATTTTCGGCTTCGCCTAAATTAGACGTCATAGCATTATCAAAGTTACACTCGACTATCAATACTTTATACAAGCCACTTGTCAATCAAACTAGATTGTTTTTGTGCACAACTTTGGCTTAAACATCACAAAGATGAGTACTTTAAACTATACAGTTTACATATTTGTCTAAATCTTGACAAATAACATTAATATCATAGTAGAATAACTTAAAACTTTGTTTGTTCTTGGGTGATCAAAACTTGGTATACCTCCCCCACAAACACATATACTTTGATCAATAGAGAATGGCCAATTCACTAAAGATCAAACTCATACTTGAGTACCTCTTCAAACTAGAAGAACTTCTACTATAAGATTAATTAAATCCATGGTACAACATAAACATTTTGGACTATTCAAATAATTTCCTAATAAAGGAACTTTAAGTTGTAAGTAAAACTTTACTTGACAACTATAAAACAATTTGAATCTTGTATAAGTTAAAATTACATCCAATTTTATAATCTTTCCAAATATCTAGGAAATAATTACAATCGGAAGACATGAGGGTAAACTTGGACTTTACTTTAAGTATAATAAAATACTTATATTTCTTAGTCCTTTAAACTTTTATGTTAAAATTAATTTAACATTTACCTCCCCCATTTCCTTCATAGAAGGAATATATATGACATATTACTTTGTCATCTTAACTTATACAATTATATTCCAAAACAAATATATCATAATTTATGATATAACATACTATATGAAAATACAAACAATTATTTAACTATTGTATTTTCAATAAACTTATTGAAATAAATTCAATAATAAATTATCATATTAAGTATAATACCACTTAATAAACCTTGAACATTAATACATGCTCATCAATCTCCATATATAATATGAAAATCTATCTATAACATATTGTTATACTTGCATGGAGATTAAGTTACTAAACTTCAAACATTATTCCCATGATGAACACATCATTACTTACTTTCTTTTAGAAAGCTCAAACTTATATGATACTTAAGTATCAAAACATAATCATGGGTAAACCTTCATATTAGAAATATGAATACAAGATATTAAAACTTTTACTTTGAAAACTTTAACAAAACCAAACTTCGTTAAAAACTTTTCTTAGTAAAACAAACTTATATTTTCCTCTTTTAGAAATACATGTTTTATCAAAAGATTAGCAAGTCAATCTATTAAAGATCAAAATGTCATAACCATTTGTACAAACTCGTAGGTATTCAAACCTATCTATCATTGAAAATTAAATTTCCAAATAAATGTTGCATCACTTTGTATTATAATCAAATATCATTGATATATAATATCTCTTGTTCTAATAAATAGAACTCATAGTAAATGTTATAAATAACATAATCTATATAGATGCATCCTTATTTTGAACCTTTGAGATAATTCAAAATACATATCCTTTGTACCAAAATGATTAAGATTTATCTATAAAACAAATACTTTAAACCAAAGAAAACATTTAATATCAACTTTAACTTAAATAGTTAAAACCTTCTTTATTGTCACACCAAATATATTTGGCTTTATCCGACAACATAAGATACCTAAACATACCCATTAACCGGAATAAAACTTATTTAGTACTTTTCTCCAAAATAAATATTAGTATATAAAACTTTTCATATACTCATGCAAATAATGCATATCTTGAAAATCAAAATAATAACATATTATGTAATTTAATTACCATAATAAAACTTAAAGCGTTGACACATACTCTAGATTCAGAGTAACATATGAATTTCAATTAATACATTAATCAATGTAATAATAAATAAATTCATATCTTGCTTTACTTAGCAAATCAACATTTATTCCATATAAGATTAAACCATCATATATATCTAAATGAACTAGACAAACTTGTCTATCATTTATTTGATATATAAAATCACTTATATACTCATTAAACTCTTTTATTTATTTAACATTATGGAACTTATCAACCTCCATAACAAAACAACTTTAATAAATAAAATTCCGAGTTTAAAATAATGTTGACAACTTTCAACCTTTATTTAATAACATTATTAGATTTTCAAATTCTTGTTTAATCATCACTTTTACATTAAAATTACTTTAATGAATCTTTGATGATAAACCTTAAATTTATTCATGTCATAAACTTTGTACCCATTTCAAATATTAATAAATTAATATAACATTGGGTAAAAGTATACATATGACAACCCCATATAAAAATTATATGTCCAAATTTAAACAACACTGGTAATCACCAATCAAAGAATATATCATAAAGACTAACTTGAATCATGCACAATCACATAGAAATAATTCTACACATGCATAAAACAAAAATGCAACATGAACTTTTGTAAAGAACAACATTGCAATAATATACTATATACTTTAATTAACTTTATTGTTAATCAAACATGGATCATGCAACCTTTTAAAAACAATTCACTCAAAAGGTGAAACATACATCAATAACAAAAACATTATTGAACTTGGTCAAAAGATAACCACACATAATAAACACATATGTTTAACTTGTATGACAAAATCTATTTTGTCTTACCAAACATGCAAAGATCCAAAACTTAACATATTACCATGAATAACTATTAAAGCAATTATATTCAACTTGATAATAATACATATTATCTTTCATAATAAAACAAGACATGACATATATAAAATAAGATAAACATGTCAAAAATATGTCAAAACATGACCATGGAATTTATCATCTTATCATGCATAAAACAATACTTGTAAACACAAAAGATAGCAAACATTATCCATCTTTGATGATAATTTTAATCATCATAAAAATCATGGTAAGTTACTTATACTTCCAACCATCAAATTTCTTTGATAAAGAAAATGGAGTATCATCATTTACACCAAATGATAACCATGATCAAATAACCATGATCACATATTTTACCAAATTTCATGGATATAAGAACTTGCTTAAACATGTAACATATTGTACATCCCTATCATCATAAAAATAATGAACTTATGAAATTAACATAGAGAACTTACATACTTGAGAAATATCATCTCTACCATGTAATTATGTCCATCTCTCTTACATAACTTGATCAAGATAGAAACAACGCATCTTTTCACGAAACAACGCATCTTTTCATGAAACAACGCATCTTTTCATGAACCAACGTGTTACTTTATTGAACTAACATATTCTTTGATGAACCAACGTATCTCTCTAACAAACCAACACATACTTTGATGAACCAATGCACCATTTCAAAAATCTCTACGATAATCTCGTCACCCGATCATGGTGTAATATTCATATAAGCAAACTAAAAAACTTTCCCAACAAATTTGTCAACCATGACAATGTTTGTGGTAAACATTGAAACTTGTCATACTAACTTTAGAAGATGATGTTTTAGATTGTTAGAAATGTGACTTTAATTTTATAATAAACATATAAAATAAAGTTACAAGTTTGTAGTAGAAAACCAAATTACATATGACAAGTTCAAACCTTTGCTTAACGTACACCAAATGTAGATTACATCATTGGGAATCACCATATATCGAACAAAGTAACAAGAAGATTTTGTTGGATCTTGATATAAATTCTAGGCGAGATGCTCTTTCCTAAAACATCATTTCCTCCCTACTACGGTGCTTGGGAATCAACCGGAAATATGTTTTGAGATACAAAGAATTACACTAACTTCCGAGCACACGGAAATTAGAATGATGTAAGAGAAACTAAAGTGGAAGAAGATAATAAAATTACAAACGAGAATTTTAAGTCCTCGATGTAAAATGCTAGAGAAGAAAAGAAATCAGACATTTCATGTCTGTTCTAGATCTATAAAACAACACACAAGCATTCTATATTTATAGAATAGCTCACACCGGTTCATGAAGCAACATATTACTTCATGAAACACGAGGTTGATCCGTGAAACATGAGATCGATTCACGAACTCATGTCGCCTTTCACTCAACCCTTACATCCCAAATAACATGGCTAAAAGTAATCATAATAACTGTAGGAAGTTATTATATAACCATCAAAACAAAACAAAACGTCGCAAGGAAAAATTTCAGAAATTTCAGATTTTCGCGGGTCGCGAAAATAGTCACTGGTCGCGAATTTCAATTTTCACAAAACAAAAACATTCTGTCTGCATTTCGCGATCCGCGAATTCGTTCGCGACTAGTGACTTTTAATTTCTCTAAAATCACTAGTTCCTTGTAACCTTGGGATATACTTAATTAATTTAATCAAATTATTTATTTAATTTAATTAATTAAATCATTTCCGATGACCACTATACACTCTAAATTCCAACAAAAACGTGTGACATGGCCTATGTCAAGTCGCTTACTTTATTCAACTTTTTTCAGTTTTTAAGAAGTTCCTAATTATTATATTTATTGCTGTTAATTATTTGTTTGATCATTTGTTTAATTATTATTGTTATTTTTTATTATTAGTTTAATTATTTATTGTTAATTATTTTCCGCTTGATGATAAGGGTAGTGATTTGCCTTCTTTTTCAACCTTTCCGGATTCTGATTTAGGCGGACTTCATTGGGATGATGATGATGAATAATATATTTAATATATTATACATTATATAGTATAGTTTATCATTATATTATTTTATTTTATATTTTTGATTAAGTTTAAATAGAACTAGTATGGTAGAGAGAAACGATTTATTTATAGGTTTATTACCGGAGACTCATTCGAGCATTGACTCCTTTCAAGACCATTCAACTATTCTAGAATCAAGAGTACCTTAAATGGGAGTATACCGTGGTGTCCTATCCGTTTATTATTTATTTGTATATTTATTTTATTATTCCTGGAGAAGTTATTAGTTTCTTAGTTGTGAAAGCCAACAACAAAGATTGTATGAAATAAAAATATTAAAGTATATTTGCATATCTTGTATCTTAGACAACTAGAATAATCCTAGGAATAATATGAGCTACATTATTATGGTTATCATATTAGTCCTTCTCTAAACCTGTATATATAGTGTGTTATTCAGTGGTTTAATCAATATAATACAAACACTTTGAACCCTAATCTATCTTTACTTCCGCTTTATGTTATTTTACATGGTATTAGAGCCGTAAGGTTCGAATCTTGAATCCGACCATATTTAGGTTCTCATTATCTACCAAAAGCAGCATACCAAAGACCATAGATGTTGAAAATCAATATACATCAAAATATCCTTTATTGCAACCAAGAAGGTTCAACACCTATCAAAGGATATTACATTCTGACCAAATTTTTCCGATGAGACCCACCACAAATGGTGGTTCTTTCCATAAATTCAAACTAATACTCAGATCCAACATCATAATGCACAAAATCACTACCCAGAAAAAGCTTCGAAAAGGGAGTGCTAATCTGATTTTTTTCGGTCACACTTAGAAGGAGTAAAACTCCATTTTTTCCGGCCATAAACAAAAAAAACTCACCATTACAACCACCAGAAGTAGGCCGCCACCAAGGTACTAGTAATCGGGACCGGCGACATGGCCTGCCTCACTACCGGCAAGTACCACGAAAAGGGGATGTCACCGTTACTGTGATGGTAGACAGTAGGCGTGAAAGACATGGAGACACCATGTTTTCAAAGAGAGAAAAGTCTAAAATGGAAGAAAGAGAAAATGAGGACCAAATACAAACAAATGGGGTTAATTCTAAAACCCTTGAAAACATCTCCCAGGAAACTAAATCCACGTGCCCATATGTTAGAAATGGGCCTTCTTCAAGTGGACTCTCTTGTTTTAAACCCAATTTTTCTTTGAAAGCTCATAGTGTGGGTTCTATTATTTGCAAGCCAAGCTCGACTTCTTGGATATTTGATTGTGGGGAAACCGATACTACGACCTGTGACTCTCGGGATCTTTTATCTGTTGGCTCTACTAATCATTCCCACATTCAAACTGCAATTGGAGAATGCGACCTTGTTGATCAAGTTGGGTCGGTCAACATTACCAAATCTCTCCTTTTAAAAAAATGTCTTTTAGTACCCAACTTGTCTCATAAATTATTATCTATTAGTCAATTGATTAAAGAACTCAATTGTACGGTTCTCATAACTTCTGATTGGTGTATTATGCAGCATGCTCAGATCGGGACGATCATTGGGCGTGGTACTGAGTGAGACGGTCTGTATTACGTGAATGAGGCAACTTAAAAGGCACATACTTTTCTTACTCGAGGGTCATTGGATCAACAATTGTGGATGTGGCATGTCTTGGCCACCCATCAGTTGGGTATTTAAAACGTCTTATACTATCACTTAATAATAGCACTGAACTTTTACATTGTGAATCATGTGTTTTAGCTAAAAGTCACAAACATTCTTATTTTTCTAGCTAATCTTGTATTAGTAAACCGTTTGTTTTGATACACTCTGATGTTTGGGGACCCGCTCCCGAATCTAATAATCATGTATTATCCTATTTTGTTTCTTTTGTGGATGATTGTACTCGCATGTGTTGGGTATATTTTCTGAAGTCCAAATCAGAAGTTTTTGATGTGTTTGTAATGTTTATAACATGCTCTTAACCCAATTTCAAGCTTGACTCCAAATCTTTTGGTCTGATAATGGAGGAAAGTATATAAACCACAAAATGAAGGAACTTATGACCACCCATGGCCTAATCCACCAAACCAGTTTTCCCCATACTACACAACAAAATGGAGTTGCTGAACGAAAAAACCCAACCCTTCTCGAGATCACTTGAGCCCTCATGTTTGAAGCTGAATTACTTGCCTACTTTTGGCCTGAAGTCATAGTCACTGCTACATACCTAACAAATCGCCTTCCCACAAAAATCCTCCACTATCAAACACCTCTAGATACCATCCAAACCCACATCTCTATCTCATCTTTTCATTCTTTACACCTCGTGTGTTTGGGTGTGTTGTATATGTTCACCTTCCACAACATACTCGCCATAAACTTGAACCTAGAGGAGTCAATTGTCTTTTCATTGGGTATGGGGTAAACCAAAAAGGGTATAGGTGCTTCTATCCTTTTCGAAACAAATTTACACTACGATAGATTGTGACTTCTTTGAGGAGCAATACTACTACTCCCAGCTTCGTCCTCAAGGGGAGACCATAAGTGATGACTTAAGCTGGTTAATACATCCAATTGTCACAGATCCTGACCAAAAAGAGTAAGTAGGTAATCCCGCCAATGTTGTCATTAAAGTTATAATACTCCCTTCTCCTCAAATTGCTCCAAACCTGTCCGAGGCATCCCTTGATCAGATAGAGGTAACTCCTGAGCCAGTATGTGGTGTTCCCATTGATGTTAATAATATTGTGTTTCCCACTATTGAGACTTGCAAATAAGCTGTCTCTCAGAACAACCAGGGTTGTTCCACTTAGACGATATGATCCCGAATATGAGGCACAACGATCTCGATATTTAGTGAATCAAGGTGAAAATGAAAATTTGTTGAGATTTTTTGTTGCCTTCAAAGCTTCTCTCTATTCAAGTATTATTCCCTAGAACACTGATGAAGCCCTCTAAAACTCGAAATGGCGAAAAGCTATGGAATATGAGATTGCAGCTCTTGACAAGAATAACTGTTGGGAAAAATGTGTATTACCTGAGGGAAAGAAAAGTTGGCTGTAAGTAGGTGTTCTCAATCAAGTATCATGCTGATGGAACGATTGAAAGGTACAAAGCTCATCTAGTGGCAAAGGAGTACACACAGATGTATGTGATAGATTATTCAAAAACGTTCTCCCCAGCTGCAAATATTAATACTATTAGGGTTCTGTTCTTTGTAGTTGCAAACAAGGAGTGGCCCTTGTATCAGTTCCATGTTAAGAACGCCTTCCTTCAAGGTGAAATTGAAGAAGTCTTTATGAGAGCTCCACCAGGGTTCGTAAATGACTATGGACCAGGAGAAGGGTGCAGACTTAGAAAAGTCTTATATGGCTTGAAGCAATCCCCTAGAGCCTGTTTCAGAAGATTTACAACAACAATGAAGAAGTTTGGGTACAAGCAAAGTAATTCCGATCACACTTTATTCCTCAAAAGTAGAGGGAACCAGATTACTTGTTTTATTATATATGCGGAAGACATGGTCATCACGAGAAATGATGAACGGTAAATTAATGAACTCAAAAGGAAGTTGTTCCTAGAATTTGAGATGAAGGATCTAGCAAACTTGAAGTAGTTTTTGGGCATTAAAGTCTTAAGATCAAAGAAAGGGATTTTCATTAACCAAAAAAAAAAATACATTCTTGACCTCTTGGCTGAAACGGGCATGGTTGACTATAAGCTAGCAGAAACTCTAATCATGCATACTCAATCATGGGTTACAGACTGAGCAAGATGGGGAGATGACAAATAAGGAGCATATTTAGAAACTTGTGGGAAAACTTATATATATATGTCACACACGAGGCTTGACATCTCATATGCAGTTGGTGTTGTTTGCAGAAACATGCACGTCCACAGGCTCAACATATTGAAGCAGCTATGAGAATTTTCAGATATCTGAAAGGAACAAGCAATCGAGGTGTGTTCTTTAGGAATAATGTCATCTTGATCTTATGGCCTATACAGATACTGACTGAGCATGTCATAGAGACAGTAGAAAATCCACATCTGGTTACTTCACTTTGGTCGGGGGAAACTTAGTTACTTGAAGAAGAAAGAAATAGAATGTAATTGTCTTATTGAAAACTAAAGCATAATTTAGAGGAAATGCAAAAGGTGTAACAGAGATTTTGTGGCTTAGAAAACTTCTATGCGAGTTAAGCTTCCCACCGAAGGGAGCCTGTAGACTTATATGTGATAACCAGGCATTTATTAGCATTTCCAACAACCCAGTGCAGCATGATCGAACAAAGCATATAGAGGTTAATAGACACTTTATTAAAAAGAAGCTCGAGAATCTGATTATCAGTCTTCCTTTGGTACGATCTAAAGATCAACTTGCAGATTTTCTTACGAAAGCAGTTACAGCTGAAGCCTTTGAAGATGCACTATGCAAGTTAGGCATTGGAGACCCTATGGCCTAACTTGATGGGGAGTGTCGGAAATAGAAATATTACGATATATTTGCATATCATGTATCTTAGGCAACTAGAATAATCCTAGGAATAATATCAGCTACATTATTATGGTTACCATATTAGTCCTTCTCTAAACCTGTATATATAGGGTGTTATTCAGTGGTTTAATCAATATAATACAAACACTTTAAACCCTAATTTATCTTTACTTCTGTTTTATGTTATTTTATACAAAGATGACTATGTAAGTGTAATTAAAATACGATCAATTTTTTATAGTATTTTTTTTATCTTATATGTCTAATTATGATTTATGTGGCAAGTAAAGTATAATGATGGGAGTATAAGGTAACACAAAAAAGATGATTATTTTTCTATAAAAAAACACGGGTAGCGAATGCTATCCATTGATATAATGTAGATTTGCGAGTGGATATTCCTACTTTTTTGTATTATATATAGACTGAGGTAAAAGTGAGTTAGGGGAAAATTTAATTTAAAATTTTTCTTGAGAAAAGTGATTTTTACTTCAAATAAGGTAAAATTAAATTTTTTTTGCTCCTGTACTAAAGTCAAGTTGTTAATATATTAAATGTGTCAACCTAGTTGATTGGGTTGACTTTAATTGGTCGAATTTGACTCAATGAGTCAATTTTTTAGTAATTTATTCTTAACGTTCAAGCAAAATATGGAGTATAATTGATGGATCAAAAGAGTTTTATATCTTGATTGTGCAATAACAATCAGGGGTGAAAGTTTGGATTACGGTTTAGTTTTTTATCAAAATCAAATCAAACCAAATTTTATTCGGTTTTCATTTGATCAGTCCAAATCAAATCATTTTTGTTATAAAATCGAAAATCGAACACCGAATTAGTAAATGTGAAAACCAAACACCGAAATGTAAAACGGAATCATAACACTAAATCAGACATATAAATGTTCTTTTTGAAATTACGAATAACATCATTATCTAATCACATTAACATGAAGAAAAAAATCAAAACAAAAAAAAAAAGTAAAAACCCTAATAATCCAAACCAAATTATAAAAAAGTCAAATCAAATTTCTATTTCGATTTGGTTTGATTTGGGTTTCGGTTTTTACCTGAATACCCTAATCACAACTAAATAATCCAAACTCAAAATATTGACATTAAACTTTATATAACTTACCAACATATAGAAAAAATGTATCACATATCCATCTGGTATTAATTTGGTATGTACTTCATTCATGTTTGATCAAGTTATTAGGTCTGATAAAAAACTGGTTATACATGCATCTTGTTAGAATATTTCCAGAATATTTAGGAGATAATCTTGGGAATATTTTAGGGAGTAATTATAGCAATTGTATATTTATGTAATATTCTTAATTAGGTAGCTTTAGAGGTATAGCTTGTATATAAACCGATTATGTGATTAATGGAAGATCAACACAGCCTAATTGAAAACCCTAAACTTTGTGTTCTACCCGAAATCATGGTATCAGAGCAGCAACGATTCTGAATCGTTTTTGCTGTTTCGTCATCTACCAAAAGAAACCTTACCTGTTAAAAAAAAAAACCAAACAGAAAAATTGAAGGCTGTCAAGCCGGAAAAAACCCAAAACCGACTCCAAAACTCTCAAGAACAGTAGTGAGTTCTTCATCGTACCACAATCATTTTTACCCCAAAAACAGGAGAGAGAAAAGCAAAAAAAATGGCAGTTTAACAAGCCATAAGCGTCGATTTTAGAAGGAGGAAGGAAGGAGTAGTACTAATTAGTACCACTGAAGTAAAAATGAAAGAGAACTCCAATGCCTCACAAATGACGGCACAAAAAGAACGCACAAGTAAAGGTTTTGTAGGGTTTGCAAACCAAGGCATAAAAGGCCATATGGGCCGGGCCTTTAATAAGGGAGAAGGGGGCCCCACGTACCATTTTCCTTCATTTAATACCTCACATGCTTTATCTGTTTTTGGGAAGG
Source organism: Amaranthus palmeri (assembly GCA_019776075.1). Lineage (NCBI taxonomy): Eukaryota > Viridiplantae > Streptophyta > Magnoliopsida > Caryophyllales > Amaranthaceae > Amaranthus > Amaranthus palmeri. The sequence continues at coordinate 49,904 of JAAKBH010001035.1, forward strand.
GTTGGATTTTTGACTGTGGTGCCACAGATACGATGTGTTATGTTCCCGCTGATTTTTTGACTCGTGATAAACCGATGAAAAATTTAATTAAAACAGCTAATGGGGAAGGGGTTGCAGTAAAAGGGGCAGGAACTATTTCTTTTACGAATAAACTCACCTTGAAAAACTGTTTATTTGTTCCAGACCTTTCTCATAAACTATTATCGGTTAGCCAACTCACGAGGGATCTAAGTTGTATTGTCCTCATGAAACCCGACTGTTGTATTGTGCAGGATGCTCAGACAGGAGAAATCATTGGATGTGGCATTGAAAGAGGCGGTCTGTACTACGTGGAGGAGGAGATTCAAAAAGGCAGTGTAGTTCTTGTTCACGGGTCGGAAGAAAAAAACTTTGGACTTGGCATCGGCGACTGGGACATCCATCTATAGGGTACTTGCAGAAACTTTTCCCTACCTTAGCCAAACACACGTCTAATTTTAAATGTGAAACATGTATTTTGGCAAAAAGTCACAAACAATCTTTTTCTAGTAGTTTAACTAAAGCTGATGTCCCATTCGTGCTTATTCATTCTGATGTTTTGGGTCCTGCTCCTGTTGTTGGTATTCATGGTTATATGTATTATGTTATTTTCATTGATGATTGCACTCGCATGAGTTGGATTTATTTTTTGAGACATAAATCTGAGGTGTATGAAGTTTTTGTTGATTTTTACAATATGATCTGTACCCAATTCCAAGCCCAACCTAAAATTCTCCGCTCTGACAATGGTAGAGAATTTGTGAACCATAACATGAAAACCTTCTTTACCCAAAAAGGCCTTGTTCACCAGACCTCATGTCCTGACACTCCTCAGCAGAATGGAGTTGCTAAAAGGAAAAACAGAACCCTACTTGAGATGACCCGTGCTATTATGCTTGAATCCCGTGTTTCCACTTACCTTTGGCCTGAAGCTATTGCCACCGCTAACTACCTCACTAATCGCCTTCCCACAAAAAGCTTAGCCTACCAAACACCCATTGACACCTTCCAAACCTTTCATCCCCTACCCTTTTCTCACACTTTACCACCCCGCATCTTTGGCTGTAGTGTCTTTATTCACCAAACTAAGCTTGTGCGCAGTAAACTGGAACCACGAGCTGATAAGTGTGTCTTTGTGGGATACGGGAGAAACCAAAAGGGATATCGGTGCTATGATTCGTCTACTCAGAAAATTCATACTACTATGGATTGTGACTTCATTGAGGGGGATTTTTTCTATCACCATCCTCGATGTCAGGGGGAGAGGGTGAATGACGATCTCAGATGGTTAGTTGGTTCAGCTCCTGTGTTTGAATCAGACCCAAAAGAGCAAGTAGGTACTGCCATTGAGTCATCTCCTCAAGTCGTTCAACCACACTCCTCTTTGCCACTTCTAGTTCTGTCTAATCATCAGGTGAGTAGGTTGGATAATTGCACTGATATTGTTGATGTTGATGATACTCCTTTACTTGAGATTGCTGATACAGGTGATAGCACAGAAACTGTGCTACAGGGTGATATACCAGATAGTAGAGAGATGCCTTACGTTTTGCCTCCTCGGACCACTCGGGGTGTTCCACCGAGAAGGTACGACCCAGACTACGAGGCGAAACGATCGAGGTATCCTGTTGAGACTTCTAGTGAAGGGAATCTGTCGCAAAGTGCTCTTGCCTTCAACACTGCTTTGTATGGTACCAAACTTCCTGCTACAGTTGAAGAGGCTCTTGCGACTGATCACTGGCAAAAGGCGATGGAAGAGGAAATCAGTGCTCTGAAGAAGAATGGCACGTGGGAGAAATGCAGATTGCCCGACAGAAAGAAGGTAGTTGGTTGTAAATGGGTCTTCACAGTTAAATACAGAGCTGATGGGACGATCGAGAGATACAAAGCCCGTCTTGTTGCGAAAGGCTACACTCAGACTTATGGGGTTGACTATTCAGAGACCTTCTCTCCAGTAGCAAAGTTAGACACTATTCGGGTCCTGTTTAGTCCGGCTGCTAATCTGGACTGGCCTCTTAACCAATTTGATGTGAAGAATGCGTTCCTTCATGGGGAACTACAGGAGGAAGTATACATGGAAGCACCTCTAGGTTTTACATCTGAGTTCTCGAACCAAGAGGGTTGCAGACTGAGAAAAGCTCTTTATGGGTTGAAGCAGTCACCTAGAGCCTGGTTTGGGAGGTTTACATTTGCTATGAGGAGATTTGGGTACAGACAGAGTCACTCAGAACATACTTTGTTTCTGAAGAAACAGAGAGGGAAAATAACTTGTTTGATTATATATGTTGATGATATGATAATCACAGGGGATGATAGAGTAGAGATCGAGAATCTAAAGCAGAGACTGTTCCAGGAGTTCGAAATGAAAGATCTGGGGAGGCTGAAATACTTCTTAGGGATTGAGGTTCTGAGATCAAACAGAGTAATCTTCATCTCACAAAAGAAGTATGTGTTGGACCTGTTAGCTGAGACAGGGATGATGGACTGTAAGCCCATCGAAACTCCGATGATGATGAACCATGGGCTACAGATCCTTGAAGGTGCAGAAATGGCAGATCGTATGCAATACTAGAGACTAGTGGGGAAACTGATCTACTTAGCGCACATGAGGCCAGACATTGCGTATGCAGTAGGGGTTGTGAGTCGTTTTATGCATAAGCCACAGGTACAGCATATGGAAGCCGTCACTCGTATACTGAGATACTTGAAAGGGACTTCTGGGAGAGGAGTCTTGTATCAGAAACATGGGCACTTAGATCTCTCCGCATACACAGATGCAGATTGGGCTGGAAACAGATATGATAGGAAATCGACTTCTGGATACTTTACTCTTGTGGGCGGTAACTTGGTAACTTGGAGGAGTAAGAAACAGAAAGTCGTGGCTCTATCAAGTGCAGAAGCTGAATTCAGGGGAGTTGCAAAAGGAATCCAGGAAGTCTTATGGCTCAGGAAGTTATTGACTGATCTTGGCTTCCCTCCTAAAAGAAGCTGCAAATTGTATTGTGATAATCGAGCAGCAATTAATATTTCAGAGAATCCAGTCCAACACGACAGAACAAAGCATGTAGAGGTGAACAGACATTTCATCAAAGAGAAACCCGAGAATGACATCATCAAGCTACCTCACGTTAAGTCAGAGGACCAGCTAGCAGACATCCTCACTAAAGCAGTGGGAACGCAGTGGTTCGACGAAGTTTTGAGCAAGTTGAGTATCGGAGATCCGATGACTCAACTTGAGGGGGAGTGTTAGAGTATTTCCAGAATATTTAGGAGATAATCTTGGGAATATTTTAGGGAGTAATTATAGCAATTGTATATTTATGTAATATTCTTAATTAGGTAGCTTTAGAGGTATAGCTTGTATATAAACCGATTATGTGATTAATGGAATATCAACACAGCCTAATTGAAAACCCTAAACTTTGTGTTCTACCCGAAATCACATCTAAGTTAGGATCCTCTCTATTACTTAAAATATAATGGACACTCATTACTCAATCTAATGGTTAGAATTGCTTGATGGTGGAAAATAGAGGGGACTTTGAGATTTTATGTTTCTTCTAAAATAAGTGTCAAGATCTTAACATATGTAATAGATAAAAGTAAGGAAAAATTGTCGGGAATAACCCGTACTTTTAACGTTTGCCTGTGAATAATCCCTACTTTTGATTATTCATAAATAATCCGAACTTTAAAGTCAGTTTGTTCACAGCACCCCCAATTTTTCGAAACCGGCTATTCTAGGTTGCCTTCAAGTAACCCCATACAACCTTCTCCTTCCTTTCTAATTGACACTCCCACAAGCAAAAACCCCAATTCATTTCTAGGGTTCATGAATACATCCCAAATTTTGCAAATCTAAGACAAATCTTGGCAAGGCTATCTTCAATTGGTTGTGGGTACTCTTCATCTTCATTAAAATGGTCACATTTCACACTGTTATTCAAATTAGAACCTCTACTATATGTTGAAGAACAATGAGAATTCATTTTTGTAAAATAAAAAAAGAAAAAAAGGAGTGAATGGAAAGTTGGATTTTCTCTCTCTAAGCTTAGGTTTTAACAATGAAGTAAAGTAAGAGGTTGAAGATGATGAATTGAAAAATCAACTAGCAGCTCATAATAAAGGGGAAGGAACAAGTAATTTCGTTGGGGTAACTTGCTACAACCGGTCAAAAATGAGGAGGGGGTGTTGTGAAAAAACTGACTTCAAAATCGGATTATTTATGAATAATCAAAAGTAGGGATTATTCACAGGCAAACGTTAAAAGTACGGGTTATTCTCGATAATTTTTCCTAAAAGTAATGACGAAGATTCTAATACCTCTTATAAACATAGAAGTATTTGAAAATAGCATTTTAAAGTTATGAATTAATTTTCTATTTATAGTATAGATTAGTTTTTATACAAGTACAACCCCCCATAGGATAAGTACTAGCTATTAGGAAATTGCTCGTTGTTCTAAAATCATAATTTGACTTGAATAAGGTTGTAAACGTTAATGTTCGACTTTTTTTTTGATGTTATTATTTAAAGGTTTTCTAATAATGGATGTACCCACAAAAAACTTTTTAATTTTATCATATGATTATAGTCATATTCAACTCTAATCATTAAACATTTTGGATAAGAATGTTCTTTGGCTTTTAATAAAATCCCCTTTTACTCTTTGGATTGCTTCCCATCACATCTAATATTTATATGTGTTTAACACGTAAAACTCATAAAATATTTATATTTTATACAATTTGATTTATTAATACCTTCTATTCAATATAAATGTCTCATTTCAACGTAAAACTCATGTAGATTACAGATGAAAAATGGGCGGATGACAACCAAAGCTCTAGTCGCAAATTCAAAATCTAAAAATTACCGCCTAAATAGTAAATTCAAATTTTGAATTTTGTACTGAATTTTTTTTGTCTCTGCCCTTACTCAATTAATTTTATTTTAGTCTCCTATAAATTATCACTCTCTTCGTTTCCTAACGTTCTTTCCGTTTGGAATATTCTTTTTTGGATAGAGAAAATTAATAAAGATTTTTAAGACATATAGATGATAAAATATATCAATGTAAGATTTCGTTATATTCGTCTTAATGCATAATTTTTTATCATATATATATTTTTAAATTTTTTATAATGTGCATTCACTACAACAAACTTAGTTTTTTACGACATTGGATTTAGTGACATTAAAAAAATGCCACTTATTCATATTTTTAGTGTAGTAATTATTGGTTTTTAATTAAGTTCCACCATAAAGTGATTTAGCGACACCTAATTTGGTCTTTAGTGGCAAACGTAATTGTCACTATAGTCTATAGTGGCATTTGTGAGAAATGTCACTAGATTCTATGTCGTTAAAAGCTTTAGTGTGAGTTTTTAATATGCTGCTAAAGGCTCTAATAAATGTCACTAAATCCTCTAATATACACTATAAGGAATTTGTAATAGCAACTGTTAAATTAAATGTCGTTAAATATATCCCACTAAAAGCAAATAATGTTGTAGTGATTTAAATATATTGAGACTCGAAAGTTACTTTGAAAATTGTGCAAAAAGTAAAAAGAAAGAACAAAAAAGAACGGAGGAGTATTACTCTATCATTCTAAACTTTTACTTTCATCCTCTAGATTTTACTATTACTCTCTCACTTAAATTTAGGGATATTCTACATGGTAAGCATCAGGTATAGTGAAATTCACAAACTAGCTATTCTTGTTTTCGATTCTACATGGTAAGCACCAGGTTAAGGAAAACTAACTGCCGTAGCTATATTGCACAAAAAACGTTTAAAAATCGTTAAGTATGAAAATTACAATTTTACCCTTGCTTAATTCATCATCATCTTCTTCTTCCTTTGCATCCATACCCATCTTCTTCCTTTATGGTAATCAATGACATTCTAATGGCCATTTGGTGAGAAATGATAGAATTAGCAAACCAAAATTGACCACAAAATTCAGTGACAAAAAACAGACCAAATTCACATCCAAAATGGCAAAAATATTTATAGGCCCTACCACAAACCACCATTAGAGTATAACTTTGAAAACAAATTAGCTCAAGTCCCCCAACATCTGAAAGAATCGATAATGGCGACCAATTTCACACCAAATCATTTAACTATATAAGCTTAATCATATTTCAGACCAAAATAATGCAAAAGAACCCCTACATTAAACAAAACCTCAAATAATAGCATAAATCAAAGAATAATTGCAATTGAAATGAAATTGTCTACTTACAACAGTGAAAATCCATTGAAATTGAAGATTGATCGTTGATACACTGCTTACATTTGTCATGGGTTTAGTTTGAGAAAGATCTAAGGGTGGATTGGCTTTAATATAAAAATGAAATTGTGGGTTTAGCGTGGGTTTGTCATTAGCATTGATTATATTAGTTCTATAAAATTAGTTTTTTGATATAAAATTAATAGTATTAGAAAAAGCCAATTTCGATTCCCAAATAGAGAAAAACACAATTTATAGTTAAGATTGATATATTTTTGAAAAAAATGGGAAAGTGGGATTGTGGAAAATAAGAAAATTTAATCGGAATCAAACAAGATAAATAAGCATTAATTTGATTATATTTGTCCTACAATTTTAGCTTTTTAAGATTGGAGATGAAGCTCAAGGTTTGATTTTAGGGGTTTAAGTTTCGATCTTTAGTGATTGCAAAGATATATTAATGGTGAAGGAAGGTGAATTAATGGTGAAGGAAGAAGTTAAAGGAAGAAGATGATGGAGAATAAACAAGGGCAATTTAGTAATTTCACAACTTAACGTTTTTTAAACGTTTTTGACCTAATATAGCTACGGAAGTTAGTTTTCCTTAACCTGGTGCTTACCATGTAGAATCGAAAACAAGAATAGCTAGTTTGTGAATTTCACTATACCTGGTGCTTACCATGTAGAATATCCCAAACTTTTATTTTACATTCATCTTCTACATTCATTATCATTTGACATTTACCCTCTCATTCTTTTCCCTTACTAGTTCTTATATTCCTTTCTCTTACACTGCAATTTTTACCTTTTTCTTCATTTTTTACCTTTTAATTACATAAGTATTTTTTTGATGTTTGTTATTTTTTTGTCCAAGTTTATTTACAGTAAGTTTCTATTTTTTTTTTCTTATTATTTATTTTTATTTTTGGTATTGTTTGTTTTTAATTGTTTTTTATGTTATGATTATTATTTTAGGTTTTTATGTTGCTTTTTTTTGTTTCAATATTTTTTGTTATTTTCTACTAGTAATTATTTATTGAAAATTTTGCTCAAAATAATCCCAACTATCACCCGTTAGTCGAAAATAATTCCAACTATCGATTATTTTTAAATAATTCCAACTTTCACCTAAATTTGTTCATGGCATACCCTATGACTTGTTACTTGAGATAGCAATTAGCAGGTCACCTTGGCAAACAAAAAGGAAAATTAAATAAAAAAACCCTAGGTCAACTATGACATACCCTCTGGCTGGGCTGGGGTGGATGAAAAGGTGAGGGGATCGAAAGGGTTTTGAGATTTTTTATATAATTTTCCTTTTTTTTTTCCAAGGTGACCTGGTATCCCAAGTAAACAAGTTATAGGGTATGCTATAAACAAATTTAGTTGAAAGTTGGAATTTTTTATAATAATTAATACTCCCTCCGTTTTCATTTGTTCTTCCCATTTGGAATCTGGGAAGAAACCAATATAAATTATGATGACAAAATAGATACTATGAGAGTTGAGTAAAATAATATAAAAAATAAAGGTTCTATTGATTAAAGTGTAAGTGTAATAATATCATTAAATTTCATTGGGTGTATGTAAAGTAAATGCATTGGGAATTAACATGTAAATTAATTTTTATAGATTAGAGTGTAAGTGTAATGATTTCCTTGAATTCTATTGGTTACTAAAATAGAAAGATTCTAAATGAGAAGAACTTTTAAAAATTTCCAAATGGGGAAAGTGGGAAGAACATATGAAAACAGAGGGAGTAGTTGGGATTATTTTCACTTAACGGGTGATAGTTGAGATTATTTTGAGCAAATTTTCCTTATTTATTTTGTTTTATGTTGGTTTTGTTATTTTTTTCAAGTTTTTTCTTTCATTCTAGTCAGGTGCTCTCTTGGGAGACCGTATTTTGTAAAGACGACTCTCAAAATTCCAGCCCAAATTTATAATTAGAGTTGTAACATTATATATTTAGAATTAGATGGGCTTTTGAGAGTCGTCTTTACAAAAGACGGTCTCAAGTAAAAATTTGTGTTCTTTAATTTATTATTTCAGATTTATGGACGTTATTTTTTTGGTTATTGTTATTTATTTTATTTTTGTCGATATTTATTTTTAAGTTCATGTTATTCTCTCAAGTTTGCTGTTTTAATTTTATTTAGGAAAAATTATATAAAACCACCTAATTTATACACTGTTTTTTAAAAAACCACCTTAGATAAATTTTTTTGCAAAAAACCAACTTACATAATGCATTTCCTTGCAAAAGACAACTTGTTACTATATTTCGTCAGTTGACCGGCATTTTTAACGGTTAACCAGCATGTGTTTGTCATGTGTCCTTCTTTAAACACCATCTCCTTCATCATCTCCTTCAGCTCACGTGACAAACACATGTTGGTCAACCGTAAAAATGCTGGTCAACTGACGAAATATAGTAACATGTTGTCTTTTACAAAAAAATGCATTATGTAAGGTGGTTTTTTGCAAAAAAATTTATATAAGGTGGTTTTTTAAAAAATAGTGTATAGATTAGGTGGTTTTATATAATTTTTCCTTTTATTTATTTATTTTTAAAAATAAAACCGTAAATTAAAAAAAAAGAGTGTCTATAATTGTATGTTTAGAATATTAAAAAATATATTCATATGTTATTTTTAATATAATATTAATAAACGATTTTTTTAAAAATTTTTTTTGGATAAAGATACCGACCATAATTCAGTAGGCATTTAGTCGCTAAATATCGCCATTGGGGACCTCTTGCCCAATAAATTTTCTTGGTCGTGAGGGGTGACCAATTAGGGACAAAATATCTTCTTGCGAATATGTTTTACGCGACTTGGCTTTATTGTGACCACTTGGTCGCCAATTTCATTTTGCCACAATAAGCGATTTAAAAAAAATGACCGCCCTATCCTTGAAGACTCCTCTAGAGCCGAAGGACTCTTATGACCGCCCTCTCCTTATGGGTATGAGACGCCGTCGACCTTCCTTCCCCAGACCCTGGCCATAGAGTATCTATGTGCGGGAACACTGGGTATGATGATGATGATGATGAAGCGATTTAATGTTTTGTCACGAAGTCTTTATTTTTGTAGCACTTGGATATTCATTCAAACTCATCCACCAGGATAAATAGATAATAATGCTGTGGATGTTCTACGTGATCATTAATTCTCCCTGTAATCTGATCAATGATCATATCACTTGAATAGAACACATGTTTGAGGCAAAGTTGTTAGGATTGAGATTTCACCTATAAAATCGTTGAAGGACTGAGCTCGAAATTGATAGAATCTGATTATAGGATTTTGTGACACTTCAAATGCATTAATATCTTTTTTAAACTATGAATCAAAAAAATTGTATAGTCATACTGATATAATTATTTTAGATATACATATGTGGAGCATATGAAAATTTTTTTATGTTTGAAACTACCTTTAGCTTGTAGAATTGAATCGTTGGATCGTAGGATCATAGAATGATTTTATAATCCTACCACCAAAATTCTTGAAGTAGGATCACACGGTTCTACTAACATTAAGATCTTATTTATGATCTAGATTGATCGCCTATCTTCTGATCGTAGGATTCTAGATTAGGATTGAAATACTAATAACGATATTTGAGGCACTAACAGAATACAACATTCTCATATTCGTATGTTGAGCTACCTATCATTGGAAAAATAACTAAATCCTTCAAAATTAAAGCAAGATTCGACATGAATTGAATAAAATCCAGTTCCCGTTCTTGTAAAATAAATGTTGAATCCACCATGAACTAGATATCCCATGTGAGATGAACTATATAGTAGGCCCTATATTTTTATAAGTCCCAAAAAAATGGTCACTAATATTTGGATTTATGTTTATTTAAAACATAACAAGAGAAAATGCATGTTGAATCCACCAATGGTTTTTGTCTATGGATAGGACCCTACCCACTAGAAAGTTAGGAAGCATCAATCCAATGCATCAATGCCAACCTAGTATACATGTATCATAATAAACCTTTTTTCTTATTTTGATGTTTGACATCAATTTTAATTTTATATTCACAAATTTTTGTGAGAGACGATCTCTTTGGGAGACTATCTCTAATTAAGTTGGGCCATTAGGAAAAATGTAGAATAAATGTAGGTAATAAGCTTTAATGGTTTGGGCCTGAGAGACGTCTTTTAGAAAGACGGTGAGTCTCAGGAGACTAGTTGATTTTCACATTTCACAAAAACTTGCGTAAGACTGTCTTAATCTAAGAACATAATTGGGCAGGCCCATTCTTAGGCGCGTGCACCATACGCGCTACATATTTAAATTTTTGGTTTTTTTCATTTTCTGGACTTTTTTCAATTTGAACCTTAAAAGTATCAATATTGACATTAAAGATAAAAATTTCAATATAAGGTACTTAAACATATCAATTAAAGTAAATATTTCAATAACAACATACAAGTGATACAACTCATTACTTATCACTATCAATTATTACCAAACATGCATCAATTATGACCTTATTTTGTTTTTGTTATGATTTTAAGTATATCAATTATAAACAAAATATATGAACTACATAACAACATACAATTCATTACTTATCAGTGTCAATTATTACCAAACATACATCAATTATGAACTTATCTTGTTTTTTTTATGATGTTAACTATATCAATTATCAACAAAATAAATGAACTACACAATAACCTACAATTTCATACTCACTGTCAATTATATTAGGTAGAAATTGATCATTTTAACGTTGAAGTTGATAACTTATAGGTTTAAATTGAAATTTTTTACTTTAATTGATATATTTAAGTACCACTTTACGTAGAAATTGATATCTTTAAGGTCAAAATTGATACATTTAAGAGTAAAATTGAAAAATGCTCAAAGAAATGGAAAACGATTATGAGCTTCATATTGGGCCGCGTCTTATTCTAAGACGGTCTTACCGAAGATCTACTGTTCACATTATATATATATATATATATATATATATATATATATATATATATATATATATATATATATATATATATATATATATATATATATATATATATATATATATATATATATATATATATATATAGATTTAGGATCAAATGAGAACGATTTTAAAATGAGAAGGATGAGAAGGATTTTGTTTGATTTTTTTTAGTTACTATGTATATAAAAAAAGATACTATGTTATAAAAAAAGAACACTTTAAAATTTATGTCATAGTTACTTTTCTGCGTAACATAGTGACTTTTACAATTATGTGTTTTTGACTCAATCGTGTCCTTAGATTTT